>JAJJMC010020972.1:3370741-3392446 GCA_023531435.1 Papaver californicum | reverse complement strand
AACCAAGTGGGCAACAATTCTAGTCAAAAGATCAAAGGGATCCCATTTTTCCCATCATTCCAACGTAAAAAAGTCAAGAGAGTGCAACACAAGGCAACGAAAAGGTTCTCATCGTCCCTTCACAAGAAAGTCAAGAGAGTACAAGACGAGTACGACTAAAAGGGGTAGCAGGGAAAAAGGGGTCCATGGTTTCCCCGCAAGAGTCGTTGACTATAAGAGAGGCAATTGTTTATCAAGTAACACCTAAGATATGTAGGGTAGACCCCATCGAACGTGTTATACGATATCCAATGAGTATCTTACGAAACTTTCTTCAATTATTTCTCCCTACGTATTATCTACCGACAACGTGGATGGGGATGGAAATTGTGGATTTCACGTTGCGTCCGAACAAATAGGCCATTTAAGTTTGGAGGATGAGGAGAACCTGACCCAATGACAATATTTTAGAAAGATGATCGCCTTATGACTACAAGAAGATAAGGAATTTTACATCTCGATGATGAGGGAAGGTACAATGGAAGATAAAAAAGTTGATTTCGACGAATTGGTTGCTCGTGTTCAAGGGCCGGATGAGGCGAACCAATTATTAATAAGCATTGGATGATCATGCCTCGAAGTAGCCATCTTTTGGCGGAGAGGTAGAGTTGCGTTGTTCATTATTTTGGTCAAGGGGCATTTCTTACCTTCACACCAAAGAGAACAAGGTGCGATGAATCGCTTAAGGATCGAAGAATTATTATAGTCAACGTTAACAACATACATTTTCTCGGTCCTAGGCTATGCGAAGATTGTCCATTTACCTCTGATGTGATTGTAGACATTGGTAAGAAACATATGTTCACTCAGACTTGTGAAGATTTGGTTTTAAACCTAATTATACATAAAAAAAAAAAAACTAAATTGAAAGTGATATCAAGATTCTTAAAACAACAAAGACTATGGATTCCACCACTACTCATGATTGAATGATACTATAAAGGTTTCAAAACTCTAGTCATCTTTTAAGTCCTTTTATATCTTAATTCACTAATAATCAGACAGATTTTCAAACATTATATGTAAACATTGAGCATAGATTATCAAATGATTTAACAAAGCATAACCTATCAACTTGAATGACAAATAATTAAAAAAATTATGTGATAAATTAAAACTCTGCAGAAGCAGTGATTAGGTGAATAAATAAAACTAGAGTAAATAGAATGATTAACAATTATTACCCATCAATCATGTGTAAATAGCTTCCTCCATTGCCTTGGTTACGTGAGAATTATCTATTCATGGAAATTATAGATCAAGAAAATAGAGAAGAAGCAATTTTATTCATTATTTAGAAGAAAAATACAAGAAAGGACTAACCAAATGTGTAGCTGAATGATTAAAATTTCTTAATAAATGAACGACATCTTTTGTGTGAAATATATTTTGAACTGTCGCTGGAATTATAGCAGCAACCGTTGAACTATGAATATAAAACAAAAGACCATGGTTATTAGCGTCTGTTTCAGTTATTTTTTTTTCTTCTTCCTTCGGCCTATGTAGTTGCAGAATTTCTGAATTTTTGTTTCTTTCGATTTCTCGCCCAATCCAACCTCCCTTTACTTTCTACACATTCCCCTATTTATACTAAACTCCCAACAACTCAAATCTCTTCTTCAAATCTCCAATATATTTTTTTCATTGATGATAAATATTTTTGGCAATAAATTTTTTTGATGGTGATATCATTATTTGATCATGTTTCCATATCCAGACTTGAGAACAATAACCTCTTGATATTATCCTTTCTTAAGAGCTCGAGAATAAAATGTTTACCCGATTCACAATCGAGAATTTTTATCTCCAATCAAACCCGAGAATCTGAAAAAACCCAGAGGTTATTGGTATTCCTCGGAAACCCCCACCCACATCACTATTCATATTTCTTGGCCCATCTGCCGTGAATAACAACTATTTTTATCAAGATTCTCTTGGATTTTTTTCCAAGTCTTTCAAACATGTAAAACTCTTATTCATACGGTTAGAGAATATCTTGTCTTTAACTCCTTTAATATCTCCAAAATCAATTGCTACATCACGCAGATTTGTATATGAGAGAAATATTTTTCCCGCCAAAATTTCAATTTAAAATGGGAGAGGTGGGTACCTTTAACAATCTTTTGGGTGCCTTTAACACTTCTTCATGGATGCCTTTAACCCTTTTGAGGGTGCCTTTATAACCTTTTGTGCCAATATCTTCACAATTTTTTATTCCATAAAAATATCTAAAAACATAATAAATAATAGCATTAGTACAATAATAAAATACTAACAAATATATATTCGGAACTAATAAAGACACAAATATTTGTCTATCAAATACCCCCAAACTTATATTTTGCTAGAGATATATCCATAAAATCTCGTGAGGGTTTACAAGAGATATATACACAAAATGTTTGTCTCCAAACCCTAGATACTTGTGAATTATTGAGTGTAGACAGTAAAACATGTTATTTAGTTGGCTACAAAAGTCTTTAACTATAGGAAGAATTACCCTGTTTTAAATCCAATTGATGTACACGAGTTTGCACTCGAGCGTACTAATATTCATATATAAGAAAACAAAGCACTACTCAGAAAGTCGTACAATAGACCACGATACTCGGAACCTAAAAAACCACAATCACATGAATAGATTAAGAAGATGGATATGGAGATAGAAGTGTGCGCATGTTGACTAAGGTGAACGGTGTTCCCCAGAATATCTGTATTATCGTCATCGCCAAGATGAACTCTAGTAGATTGAGATTCGCACCCACTGGTCCGAATCCCAATTCTAGTATCAACTCAACTGGTATATACAAGGGCCCCAACGGTCAATTTATTGAATAAATACAATTATTCTTATTTTTTATTTCATTTTTTTTCGACAACATGATTAGATCTTTTGAACCTAAGCGCATGCTCTTTGTCAACATATTACATGATACGCTTGCTTAGGCGACAGAGACAGGGAGAACACACACATATTATTATCCAATTATCTTTTTATATTTTTATTTATTATTATTATTATTAGTCCAGTTCAATTAAAATAATGAGAATTGATCCTGGCAACAACAAGGCGATACTATTGCGCCCCCAAATCACTTAGAGAAACACATAAAGTTGTAAAAATAAAAACAGAATGTGATATAGTGACGAGTCCACTGTGTAAGAAATAATAACATTAGTACAATAATAAAATACTAACAAAATATATATTCGGAACTAATAAAGACACAAATATGTGTCTATCAACCTCTATTGTGTAGGTTCACTTATTTTTCAGGTTTCACAAACAACGCCTCTAAGGAATGGCTGAAAAAATACGATCCCAACATGAAACTTTCGGATGAATTGGTCGAGCCGAAACAAATCAAGGGTACAATCATGTTGAATTAAGTATTTGGATTTTTTTAACAAATGAACTATCGGATGTCCATGGTTGTATCTTTCATATATTGAACAACTACTCTTAATGAATGAAATGGATTCGCTTTTTGGTTACTTTGAATTCTTGTTGGAGCTTTTTTAAACAAAAGCAATTACAGAAAAAATTGAAAATGAGTTACTCAGAATCGGTGGATACGACACATACGTAACGATCGATTCTGATTCACACTTACCAGATAGTCAGTCAGAATCGTGGATACATAAGTGTTTTGTCCACCCATTCTGAATCTATTGCAAAAACCTGTAACTTTTGCAAGAGGGTCAGCTGGTATCGGTAGACACGTATGTGCATTATCCACCGATTCCGGATCCCAATTACAAAAATTTGATATTCTTTACCACCAATCATTTAAAGTAACAAGGAATAATGAACTTCAAACCATTCATATAACATATTAAACCATAAGTTCATCCATGCATTCACAAATAAAATAAAATTAAGTATCTGAATAAAACAACACAAACTAGTTAACACAACAAGTATTAGTTTAGTTTATCCAACAAGTCTTAAAAACATTGATTAGGTATCAGTCGCAAGAGGAGCGACACCATCAGCAACTGCAGTGGCAGCAGCCTCTTCAAGGATTACATCTTGAGTTCTCCAATTAGCAATATCCTCTCTTAAGTTGGATGCCACTTCAATCACCTCCTCAAGCTCTTTCATTGCCCGCTGACGCAGGAATTCCAGAATTCCATCCAGTTTGGTCTGGCTGGGGCAACATAAGTCCCAGATAACCTTTTTCTGTGGCTTCCTATCAATATCACACTGACTGGTTGGACCATAACCTCTTTTGCGAGCATCCATAATAGTTATACAAATAAACAAATTGAACAACAAAAAATTTAATCAATAATATCTAGTTCAAGCAATCAATAATCAACAAAAAATACAATATCACACAATTACTAGTAGTTCAAGCAATCAATAATATCTAGTTCAATCACCAACAAAAAATTATATATATAATGAACATAACAGAATCGTTGGATAAGACCATCTTTATCCACTGATTCTCACTTTAAAAGTTAACAGAAAACACCAAGTTGGAATCGTTGGTCAGGTAGCGTGTCGAGATAACGATTCCTCTTACTGATAAAACATAAAATATTTCATATACAGAATCGTTAGATATGGTCTGTCTTATTTAACAATTCTCATCAGGTAGTAGTAAAAACATAAAAGCAAGGGAATCGGTGGATAATCAGGTGCTTATCCGACGATTCCAATACTAAAAAAATAATTAAAAAAAAAACGGAATCAGTGGATAATAAGGTGTCTTATCCAACAATTTCAGAATAAAAAAAGTACAAAAAAATGAAAAGGTACAATCGTTGGATATGATATGCCGTATCCAACGATTCTGCTGCATGTTCTTCATGTTCATGAAGAACACAACCAAAATCGGTGGATACGATGGATCCACATCCAACGATTCTAGAAAAAATCAGGACTTCGACTCACGAAAATGAAGATTTCTATACATGGATTTATCACAAATGCTATTATAAGAAAGGGTTTATAGAGACTTACCTTGTAGTTAACTCCGGATGACCAGATTTTTTTTTGTTGAAAAGTTAAGGTTAGGGTTTTTAGAATTTGGAAAGTGAGATGAAAAAAGAATTTTTTTTTTTTTTGTTTTGTTTTTGATTTAGATTTTGTTTGATTTGAAATGTAGTGAAATGAAGAAATATTTTTGTATTTATATTTGATTTAAGTACTAGGGGTAAATAATGAGTAGAGAGTAGTTTTTTTGTTTTGTTTTTATAAGAAAAATGCATATATTAATCAACTTAAACTGAAACAAGAGATTTATCCCTTTCCAGATATTCAACTATCAACTATAGTGGGTTTTGGTTCCACTCATCTGCACAATTAATTTTAGCGTTTGTTGCTAGAATATCTGCAGTACCATTAGCTTCTCTCTTAGCATAGTTACATTTCCAGTTTGGATAGTTTTTCATAATTGAAATATACTCTTGAACTACATTATTTGTTGTCCATTTTATTCTTCCTAAATTGCCATTAATGGCACTTATAACATTTGTTGAATCTCCTTCTAGCTCCAGATGTTCAATATCTTTATCCTTTGCCCATTTCATAGCCTCCAGAGGCGCTATTGCTTCCACTTGTTCTTCATATGTCTCTTTTGAGTTGTTTCCTTTTGCTGCACAGAAGTCACCTACAACATTTCACAATATTAGTCTAAATTCAATTGGCAGTTCTGATTTGATAAAAGAAGATTAAAAGTTTAACTTCAATGCAGGTGCAGATGGGACTTTCCAAGTAACATCTTGATTCTCAATATGCATTTCAGTATGTGGAAGAATAGCATGTTCACAGTTAAGAATGATTTTTTTCAGAGAAGTTATAAATTCCATTGGTCTAAATTGAGCTTTATCAAAGACCATGGGGCATCTCTGTTTCCATATCCACCACAGTGTACAACATATCAGTCTAATCTTCTCCTGTACGTCAGCATCAAAGAAATTGTCTGCAGAAAATAAATCAGTTATCCATTGAAATATTTCTATATTTCTATATTTCTATTCCTTCTAATCAAAGAATTATCTAAAGTAAACCAAACTCTTTGAACAACAGGACAGTCTAAGAATATATGCTGGCAACTTTCTTGACAAGTATTGCACATAGGACATTCAGTCTCAATATTTTGCACAAATTTACTCAATTTGTCCCTAGTTGGGAGACACTTATGCATATATTTTCAGATGAAATGGAGCACCTTTGGTGGCAATTGAACATTCCACATTCTATTCCAAGGGAAAATAGGACCTATAACTAGTTGACCTCTCTGAGATTCTTGTAAAAGAATATTATAAGTTGATTTTACAGTGAACCTACCATTTCTAGTACCAGTCCACCTAATTTGATCTTTACCTATTGAAGGAATCCTAATATTGCAAATATTATCAACAATACTAGGATTAAAAAAATTATTCAACATACCTCTATTCCAGCTATGGGTATTTTCATCAATTAGTTGAGACACCTTCTTGATACTATTGGAAGAAAAACTAGATGGAAGATGGATATCTAGACTAGGAACCCAAATATCTTTCCAGATTGAAATGTCTAGACCTTGACAGACTCCTCTCCATATCCAAGACCCATTACTGCTAAGAACATCAGAAATAGAGTTAGTGTTTGGAAAGTACTTATGTTTAATGATTTAGACCCACAAAGCATCCGGTTCATTAAGCAATCTCCAAGCTAACTTAGCTAGAAGTGCTTTGTTAAATTCATTTATTCTCCTAATATTTAGACCCCCTTGGTGTTTAGGTCTAGCCACTGTGTCCCGAGATTTAGGAAGCTATTTTTACCCCTCTTATCTTTGTGATAGAAGAATCTCATTTGTTTGTTATCTATTCTATCTGTTAATTTTTTTGGCATAGGGAAAACTGCCATTTGATCTGTAGCAATAGAACCTAAAACAGTTTGTGTGAGAATGGTTCTACTTGGTTGGTTTAAGTGTTTCGATCTCCAGGCTGACAATCTACCATCAAATTTATCATACATACCATCAAAAGACTCACACTTATTTATTTTTTTAGAGAAGAGAGACTCCTAGATACTTATCATTAAGGGCCATGTTCTTGATGTTCAAAGTCTAAGTGATTTTCTGTTTATCTAGGTTCTCAGTTTTATGACTAAAAGCCATTGCTGACTTAGCAAAATTAATTGTTTGGTCAGAAGCTTTACTAAAGTTATTAAAATATAGTTTAGATTCCTTACATGTTGAGGATTGGCCTTAGTAAATATTAGACAATCATTTGCAAAAAAAAGATGTGAGACAGCAGGACTATTCTTGGAAACTTTAATACCTTTAATCAAATTTTTGCTCCATCTTCCAGAAGATTTTTAGAAAGAACATCCATACATAATATTAAGAGGTAAGGGGATAAAGAATCCCCTTGTCTCAAACCTCTAGAAGGCTAGAATTGATCACTTGGTGCAATGGTCGGTTGTCAGCCAAGCAAAATTAATTCAAGTTCTTACTTCACTAATATAGATTAGAGTATAATAATAAGAACAAGTTCGTTCCCACAGAGAGGTAGGTGATTGTTAATTACTTTCGACTACTTATGTAAACAGGGGGTTTTGGTTGTGATTATAACTAAATTATACTAAAACAAATTGATTAAAACGAATATCAGAGATAAAGAACATTGGTTAGAGAGTTCATCTTCCATCTTTCAACATGTTATCAACTAAATCATACTCAACATTCATGCACTCTCAATATCAATAACCCTAAAGCATCCTATCACAGGCTTACTCCGGCAAAACTCTTATTATCATCAAAGGCGCAAGAGCCACTCTTTGAATCCTTTTCAACAAATAAATTGGCGCAAGAGCCACATAAGTTTAACCAGTGGTCTTTGTGAGTTGAGGTTATTATAAGCAATCCGTCGCAAGAGCCACTCGGATTTAACCTAGGTCACGCTTCTACACATAATTGCATGGTAACATCCCGTTATTAACAACTATGTTATACTACTTGTAACAAGGATCTTTCGATAATTCCGGATCTCAAACCCTAGTTTAGCTATAGATGTCAATGCATTCTCATCTAATTCGCGACTTAAACAAGCAAGCAATCCATCATACAAGGTGTTATAAACGGTAGAACATAAGCGATATTGAAGAGATTATGAACATATGAGAATGAATACTTCAATTAATAAACATGTTTTCCAACTTAGGACTACATCTCTAACCAATAAGAAAAGTTTAGTTCATCATGGATTTCTCAAAATCCATGGAAAATGATCAAGAAAACAAGTAAAGTAAACCCTAGAAATCGTGATGATCAATCGCAACTCCAAGCCCTAGCTTCTTGTTCTTCTTGTGTTTTCAAGTCTCCAAAAGTTTCCAAGATTTTCTTTCTAGGGTTTTGGACGTCTTCTTATATAGTATTCATCATATCTATATGCTAGAGTCCTAATGGGACCATGATACCTTGATTTGGAAGTCAAAAATGTATCTTAGAAGTGCCTCCCGTCGAGTCATAATCGGTAGGCAAAACACCCTCCTAACCTACCGATTGTAAGGGCTCAAAATATGACTTTCCTGTACCCAAAACTGCTTATAATCGGCAGGTTATTTTCCCTTGTAAACTCCCGATTGTTGGAGCTTAAAAACGAAGTTTTCCTGTACCCGAAATTGCTTATAATCGATAGGTTATTTTCCCTTGTAAACTCCCGATTGTGATGCTGAGTGTTTCATTATTTTCTTTCAGCTATTTTGCTCATAACTTCCTCATACGAAATCCAAATGACCTCATTCTTTTTGAGTTGGATTCGTCTTCTTGTTCTCTTCAAAATGATATTAAGAACTCCTGGATTTGAATGATTTGAATTCGGTATTTGGCCCTTTTTCATTGGCAGAACTTAACTTCCTTGTCCATTTCGTGTCGTAATGAACTCCTTTCTTCTTCTTTGGTTGAATACACTTCAAAACTCTTAAGAAACTCATAAACAAACAAAATCAAAGCATAATGATATGAAAACTAACAAGAAATCAATGAATTAGAGTATCCAAATAATACAAATAATGCACATATCATGCACCATTCAACATTATAGAAAAAGAAATAGTAGACACACATTGATTAATCAAATGACAAATATTATCACAGAAACCTAAAGCTTTCAAACAATCATTCAGAAAGTACCATAATATCCTATCAAATGCCTTAGACATATCTAGTTTAAGTGCTAAAAGAACTTTCTTTTCCTTGTGTTTTTTCATAGTGTCAACAAGCTCATGGGCTATAACTATGTTATCAGTCATCAATCTACCTTGAACAAAGGCTGCCTGGTAGGGAGAAATTATCTTAGGCAACAGGATCTTAAGTCTATCAGCAATTAACTTAGAAATAATCTTATAGGTCTAAAATCACCAGCTGCATTAGGGCAATCCGCTTTAGTAATTAAGGATATAAAATTATAATTATTTTCCTTAAGGAGGTACTTACCTTGAAAGAAGGATTGAACCATACTAATTGTATCATCCCTAACAATATTCCACATCTGTTGGTAGAACCCAGGAGGAAACCCATATGATCCTGGAGAAGTCCATGGCTTCATGTTGAAGACCGCATACTTAATTTCTTCATAGGAAGGCAATTTCATTAATGACACATTATCTTCCACAGAAATACAAGAATGAATGCTTGCAAACAGATTATGGTTATGCACATGATTACTATTTTTGTTGATAGTAGAGAAATGCTTCAACAAATTATTAGCAATATCTATTTTATTTGTTAGCCAGATACCAGTAGGTTCTTTGATAGATTCAATATGTGTCTTTTTCTTTCTATAATTGGCCCTAGTATGAAAGTAATTGGTGTTCCTATCATCAAATTTTATCATATCATCTTTAGCCCCCTGTTTCTAGTATTCTTGCCCAATGTTATGCCAGTGATCTAATTGGGCCAAAAGACTAGCCACCCTAGCATCATTAGTATCAACAACACCGTGAGAATGGAAATTTTCAATTTGGTTATTAATATTCTTAATATTAGTCTGGATGTGACCAAAATTATTAATATTCCACTCTCTAAAGCATACCTAACCTGTTTTAAAAAGGACTTATGTTTGAAGGCAACAGAACCTTGAGATCTAGAAATCCAATTAGCATACACAATGTTCTTGCAAGAGGTATCCATAAGCCAACATTTATTAAACCTGTTTGGTTTTTTAGCTGGATTAGCTTTCCTGGAAGTAGTGGGACCTATAGGACTGTGATCACTGACAATGAGAGCTAGATGGTAAACATGGGAGTCAGGATACAATTTGAACCATTTATCATCTCCTAAAAATCTGTCTAATCTTTTTTGAATAAGTTCCAGTCCATGTCTCCTATTAGTCCAAATAAATTGGTTACCAGAAAAGCATATATCTTGAATACTTAGAGTATTAATAAAATCTTTAAGTGTGACTATCAAAATAAAAGGGGCTCATAATCATTTTAAATATATATATATATATATATACCGATAAAATATTTTACTTTTTCCATGATCATCTCTATTTCAGGTATCCGGGGTATGGAAGTTATGCATGAACGTAATGCTCACAACTATATATATATATATTAAAAGTCTAATAAAATTAGTTGGATGACCCTCGAAAATCAGTTAAATATATATATTTGGACGATTAATAGGATGCTATCCAATTTATTATTTTTTGAACTCTCAAACGGTAAATAGTTGACCGTTTTTTTTTTATTTCAAACGACAAACAATTAGCCATATAATAAATACTTTTACTCACTTTATCACGTGAACTTGGGTGAAAGGAATTTTCCCTCTACCCATAATAGGATCAAATTTGATCAAATATTATAAATCGTTCATTTTAAATAAAATTCTCAAACCTCATAATCTTTGCTCCAAGAAAACTAAACCCATAAATAAGACGGAAATAAAGGTATAGGAGTCCAAAGACGCAAGGACCATGAGCTTACGAAGTGGCTAACCCATGCTATACCTAGTTTCAACATGGATTTTGCCATTTTGGTATAATCTCTCTATTTTCTTTTTATATATACATTATCTTTTGTGAGCAAGCTGGCAAGGTGAGGATTTCATTCAAAGAAAGACAAAGTACAAGCAGACTAATACCCATCAGATTACAGGCTATCACGATTTAGGACCTGACAGATAGCATTGATGGTTCATGCCACCAGATTTTTAATTCCTGATGCTAATTTTAGCTAATTTTAGCTAATTTGTCAAGCTTGTCAGCCGTATGGTTACACGGTTTTTTTGAAAATAAACAATACAAAAACAAAGACTTTTAAACATAGACTGACACTCTAAAAAAATGTTTTGGTCTTCCCATTCGAAAATAGACACACTACCATTGCAGCGCTAAACAACAAACATATTTTCCCCTTTGATTTTGATTTGCTTGTGGTTCAGCTCCTTCCAAAGATTCAAGTATAATCAGTCAAGAAGGTGGTAAGACCTTAGCAGAGTTCCCCGACAGCATAGAGCTTGGAAAGCTCGAACCCGGTCACGACCCGACACTCAACTACTAGTGTCGATGTAGTAATTTTTTCTATTAGTTGCGGATTTCTTCGTAGAATAAGCGTTGTCTACTATTAATTCCATGAAAATTCCTTTTCATGCAAGGACAGGTTGGTTCGAGGACCCCTTGGTCAAAGTCAAGTAGGTCCTGATTCCGGGACGAAGCCGTATGACGTGAGAGTGTCACGTACGGTTCTATCCAGAGGAGAACTTAGGTTTCAGTTTGACATCCTTTATTTGTTTTATATGGATTTTAATACTTTCCGTAAAGTATCACTATTAAATAATATCCTCGTTTTAGGAAAAAAGTTATTATCATTTTTTTCTAAATTAATTTTTTTAAACTAAAATAAAAAAATGATAATAACACTTTTCTAAAAACGAATGAAGTATTATTATTTAATTTTTATTTTTTAGGTTACATAGTTAACGGGTTGTAGTTGACTCAACTGCTAAAATGTTTCTGCAATTATAGTTTGGTACTTTGGTTAAACATTGCAATCAACTACCGAAGATGTTTTTCAATTTTAGCTTCCTTGACTAGGTTATTTAAGTTTGAATTGACCAGCAGTCAACTGTATTAATAGTAGTGTTCTAGTCTCAATGAAGTGGCTTAAGTAAATTATCAAATTTATATTTGTTAGAATTATTACGATGAGTCGATGAAGATGAAATTTAACAACGACAACTAAAAAATCTTTACATATGAGTATGACCCTTACTTTGTTGTGTACTACTAAGGAAGGGAGTCCCACAGTGAAACAAGTAGTAGAATTATTACTGTCCAGACACCAAGCTTATACGGTCATACAGATAATGTTTGGGATTGGATGGCAGTATTTCAGGAGTCTACATCTAAATGATGCCCGAAAGGCGTTAGTCTTCTAAGTGTCTCTTTGCTTCGACCCCAGTTCAGCGTCGAATCACTTGACGCTTTGGAAGATTTAATGGTATAAGACTTGCTCTTAGTCTTCGTTCTCTATTCCAAGCGCTGACGTCGTAATTAATTTGGAATCCAGAATATATATGGACATCATATGACCTGATCTAATTAAGGGAAAACTCCTTGGATATGGCCAGTGAGAACTTCGGGTACTTGAAAGGTGGATTCTTTCCCTTTTCTTCTATGCATTACTCCAGAGATGAGTGACACAGTTGAGCCTTGCTTTGAAACTCTCAGCTAGTCTCATGACAAAAATGAATAGGACCAAACAAATGTATCCTTCATTTGTCTGGCGTGCACGAATGATCAAACATATACACGTAAGCCACACTAAATGTACATATTATAAGTCTGTCACTTGATACTCATCATTCTTTGATGTCCTTGATGCTACAAAGGCCAGATGTTGCCTGAATTTAAAACTAAATACATGTCCTTAGCTTCAAGAACGGAAAGAAAAATTCAATCAGCGAGGGGAAATAGTGGAAATAGTTAACCCATTTTGAGAGTGATCCAAACACTGTTCAGATGGAACGGCGAATCTCCCAACAGACACTGCAGGCAGTTGAGGTTGAGGAAGGACTAATGATTGACTGCCAAGCATCACAACAACTGATGACATGTTTGGTCTAACTGTTGGGTCTTTTTGGACGCACAACAATCCTATTTGAATGTGTCTCAAAAATTCAACTGAATTACACGACTCTTCGGTTAACAATTGATCCAACAATTCCAAACCCCTGCCTTCACTCGACAACTGCCATGCCTGTAAAAAACATTGCTCAGATTAAGCTAAACTAAACAAGAGTCTAAATTAAACCCCAAATCCTTCTTACGAATAACTAAATGGGTGTGCGAGAAATAAAAGAGTGAAGAAAACTAACATATGCCATGAGACTTGGAGCTAGTCCAGTGAGATAGAAGCCTGAATTCTTTTTGCCTGTCATTATTTTTAGCAAGAGAACTCCAAAACTGTAAACGTCACTTTTGACGGAATATAGTCCCTCCATAGCATACTCAGGCGCCATGTACCCGCTATAATTTTAGGGAAAAATAGCAATTTGAATGTAGAAAATTAGTAAGCTGAAATGAAGCTTAATATTGGTAACGTGAATGGTACTTGTTTAGCCAAAAAAAGAAAGAAAAGATATAGTACTCACTATGTTCCGACTATTCTAGCTGTATTAGCTTCACCAAGATTTCCTTGAAAAATCTTTGCCATGCCAAAGTCTGAAATCTTTGGGTTCAGATCATGGTCTAACAAAACATTACCAACTTTGAGGTCTCGATGAATGATTCTATGTCTAGAATCTTGGTGAAGATAAAGTAGTCCTTTTGCAACTCCCATTATAATGTTTACTCGTTTTCTCCAATCAAGGTGTATCCGACGACTTGGCGCTCTTGCAAAATTAAGAAAACAAAACGAAATAAGGTTTGTTTCTTATACGTAACGTTTATGTTTCGTCTGAAGTGCATTATCACCCAATGTTAACGTCCACAACGAAAATATGATTCAAAGCTTTGGCAGAAAAAGAATGGGACTTAAGGTAAAGAATAGAGAGAAGTAACAAACCGAGAAAAGCATCAAGTCCACCATTTTGCATGTATTCATAGACTAGAATCCGTTCATCATTTTCAATACAACAGCCGAGGAGTCTGACTAGATTTTTGTGTTGAAGTTTCATTATCAGTGAAATTTCATTCATGAATTCATCCGAGCCTTGTTCTGAATCATTTGAGAGCCTCTTAATTGCAACTTCTTGTCCATCTTGTAGTTTACCCTGAAAGAGACCAGAAAATCAAGAAGTTCAGATAATCCATTTCAATTTACCATTTCTACCAGTATATTTTAGTCTGAATGGAAGGATATTCTCAAATTCATTTCAATTCACAATTGGTACCTTAAAAACAGGGCCATACCCACCCTGTCCAAGTTTATTCGACTCAGAGAAGTTGTTTGTAGCTGTAAGTATATCAAGAAAACTTATCAAGGGGAAGTCTCGAGGTCTCATCTGATCCTCTCCTCCTTGTATGTTGCGGTACACGAACTCCGTTTCTCGTGATGTTCCCGAAGGAGTTGTACATCGAGATAGTTCTGTTTATAACCAACAAAGTTGCTTGAAATTTGAAAATATGTAATTTTCATAATTTTGCTCAATTTAGTTCATTGTATTTCTTACCTTGATGTCTTGTTTTCCTCGACCCAAGACAGTACAAACAGATCGCAAGGATAACGATTCCGACAACCAGAATAGCAACAAATACAGCAACAAAGACATTCCTCTGGCTCCCTGCAATTCGTGTTAAGTAGTAATCCGATGTAATGGAAGGTTTCGGTTCAAATAAAGCCCAAATGTGAAATGAAACTTATGAGGAAGATATGACACATATGCTTACTTTTCGAGGGAGGAGAGTTTGGACTGTCAGTAGTAGTACCGAGAAAATCATACAATTCATACCTTAAATAACAACTTTTACTGTAAACTCTTGCACCTCTATAAAAATAACAACAACTTAGAATTTGATCTAGCGCAATTTGAAGGCAACGGCTACAGTTTTTTGCTGATAAATCTGTAGTGCACTGAGCAAGGCCATGCATAATATAAATACTTGAGTAATTATCAGATTCTCCAACTGATAACATATTTGTTGCTGACGAAAGACCAAAAGCAGCTTGCTGGGTAAGATTACTCATCAATTTCTTCACAACACCCCTAAAGAAATCTGGATCTGAAACATTTTTCTTGTTCCATAAACTTAGATTTAATGCATCATCTGTAGTACCAAAAAATGGCTCATCTGAATAACGTAGTTGGCAATCTTCTTCCCACACAATTGCTTGTTTACTTGTGCTACATCGTTTGTCGATGTTTTTAGCGGCTGTTGTAACACAATTTTGGCACTTGGTTGGAGAAAAATCACCAAAACACAAGGAATTTCCGTACAGTTGATCGAGGCTATTCCCCCTTACTGTAGTATTGTAGAATCCAGTTCTTAAAGCATTTAATGATAGAATCCTGAAAAGATCAATCCGTTGAGTTTGAAATTTAGTATCTGTGTCATTAACAGTGAAATTTCCAGAAGATGATGTACAATTCACATAGGGAGGATCAGCGAGAGTAGGAACATGAGTGAGAGCAAGGAGAGCAGCAAAAAAGAGATATCGATACATTACTGGAAAACCTGTTGTACCACTCATATCTTAAAATATTCAGTACGGTGAGATCAAAAATGTTGTAAGGGCGATGAGAAATTCTTGACAAAATACATGGAAGTGCAGATATTCAAGTCAATGGGTCAATGAAAATAACTTTTTTTATTTTAAAGCATAAATAAAATTTATTGGGTATCTAAGAAATCTTTATGACACCCCACATAAGGCCTTTCCTCTGTCTTTTATCACTTGTTACTTGTGCATTGAACAAGAAAACTTGTGACACCCCACACCCCCACACACACATATTATGATTGCTAATTGGGGTACTAAATTGTTTGGGGTGTATCAATTCCGTACCAATGGATGTTTTATCTTATATAAATTTTGGTATGCCCCCAAATAAACTGGTGCCCCTACTAGCAATGTTGCACATATATATGAGTCTTTCTATTCTTTCCTTTGTCTTCATCACTTGCGACTTGTGCATATACAAAATAAAGACCTGTTTCCTTCTAGTAGTAAGAGACGGTTTAGAGGACCATTTTATTTGACTGATGCAAGATGGGAAACACTAAATTTTTCGTCTTAAAAATGCCTCATCGTCGTCGTTGTAGTTTCATCTCAAAAACTTATAACAGAGGATGCTCATTCTTTATTGTATTTTGGTCTTTTCCTCTAGTATAATCGTCTAAGAGCAACTATAATGGCGCAAATAAACCACAGACCAAAGATCAAATACCCTTTTTGGTCCGTAAATGTATACCGTAAAGACGCGAGTATTTTTGCTTATACTCGTCCAAATCCACTGTTTAAGATTAGATTTAGGAAAAAATCCGGACTAAACAGGGTTTATTCGGGCGAAGTTGTAGTGTAACGCATGGCGTCAAGCGAAGTCGTAGTGTACCGCATAGAGTGAAGCGAAATCCTAGGACAACGCTCAGAAACATGGGCGATATCTTAGGAATGCGCCTGATCAAGCGGCATACTAGAACTACGCCTGATGAAACGAAGCCCTAGGATCACACCGTAACCCTAAGACACCGCCCCATCCAGGCGGGTTCCTAAAATTCCGCTTGACAATTTGAACTTAATTAAGCTAATACACTAAGTTAACTAAGTTACACTAAGCTAATACACTAAGTTAATTAATGTTTAGTGTATCAAGCTAATACACTAAGCTAATACACTAAGTTAATTAATGTTTAGTGTATTGATTTAGTAAACGGTTACATTAATGTTTAGTTAATTAACGTTTAATGTTTAGGGTATTAAATTGATTTAATGTTTAATGTTTACTTAATTAATGTTTAATGTTTAGTGTATTAATTAATGCCAAATCTAAGCAAGTTAACTAAGCAAATCCTAGGACATTAAGTAAACGGTACTCTAGTGCTCCGCTTGGGTTAGCTTAAGTTAGCGGTATTCTAGCGTTCCGCTTTGGTTTTGTAGGCGGGGCTCTAGCACACCGCCCGTCCCATTCACCTCACATGATTAGCTCGCACAAGCGTAACTCCTTCAGGCGTTTTGTTAGCATGTCGCCCCATCAGACGTGGTTCTGGGATACCGCTCGTCTCTCGGGCGTGGTCCGCTAGGACTCCGTCTCACGCAAGCGTTATCCTAGGATTTCGCCCGTGTTTCCAAGCGAATTGCTGGTGCACCGCCCAACACCAGGCGCATCGCTAGAACACCGCTCGACTATATCACCGTTGTTCTTGGTCCGGGCCAAAGAGTAAAAAAAGTCTTTGGTCGTTTACTTTACTCGCGCCATTATGGTTGCTCTAACCACTCTATTTTTGTCCTCTCTCAATTACGGTAAACCCATCCGACTTTCCTATTAAGTTAACATAAATAAATTTATTCCCATGTTATTTCTATTAGTTAACATTAGATATTGTATATATAATTTCATAATAATTTAAAGAGTTGTGGTTAAAAGATGTATAAAGCTCGAATTCTAGAGCTTCTAGTCCCATTTGAGAGAATATAGACCAATAGAAATTGTGGGTTTTGAGATCTTTTCGATATTTTTTTTCCTTACATGAATTAGGGTGACTGAACAATACATAAACTTATATACTCTAAATTTATCGTTTTCACACGTTATCTCTGTCTAATTTTTTATTAAGCGTCGGGAAAAATATGTAGGTCTTGAAGATATCACAACCTGGCTGGTTTCCATCACCATTAACGCCATCAACATAACTCAAATAACCAATTGATTTTTCTTTGCTATCTTCTTCTTCACGTACAAAAAAGAAAAGAAAAAAGGATGATAAGGTGTTAGGCGACTAACAAAATTCAGGGTTTGAGAAACAAGGTAATAGTTAGAGTTCTTGCAAGGGGATTCGAAACAGGTACGTGTAGGATTTTTATTGATTTGTTAAAAAAAATATGTTCATTTTATTTGGTTTTGAGTAGTGATTCCTCTTTGTTATCTTCCGTTCATATGAAATTTTAATTTAATTCCAATTAGGGTTTCTGAAATTTTGTGTTTCGGTGTCTTCACAGGAAGAAGTGGATGAACATAATTTCAAGGCTCAAAACACTTGAAGAAATAAGGTTCTTGATTTCACTTCAAAGAAGCAATAAAAACATTTTTTCTTTCTTATTTTTTGTTCGTATTAATGCTTTGATTTTTGATTTTTGCAGGTGAGGGTTTACATCTATTCTGTTTTGGTTTGGTTTTATTATCCAAGATTAGGTGTTCTGGTTTACTATTTCTTGTTCCCAAAACACAAAACTAAAATAAAAAATTGGGTCTGCCTCGTGAGTAAACTAGACAAAACCATATAAACAATATTAGATTTACAAAAATTGCATTAACTTATGTTACTTATCTTGAATGAGTTGAGACTGGAAAATTTCCTATTGGAAGACCTGAGTTATTCCCAAGGTCGCACACAACTTAGCCATATAGTCAACACCGAAATTATTCTCTCTACATATAAGACCAAGCTTCAAAAAACTTACTTTATATTTGCCTCATGCCATCTATCTATGTATCTCATTCGCCAATTAAATCATTGAACTCATCATACTTCTTTTCTTTTGTCATGAGCAGGCATTCATTATATTTATGTCTTAGTTACATTCTATACACTTGCTAAATGTTGAAGATCATTAATTTCTCTTTTCAACAACAACACGTGTTGCTTATGAAGTAGTCACTTCGAGGATGCTAATATGTTTTCTTCATCTTCTTGACAGAAAGGCAAGATAAATCCTGTTCGCATAGTTGATGTTCCTGGATACTCTCGACTTCGACCAAAGCTTGATGAATACTTGCCTCAAGCAGCTGGTCTTATCTTTGTCATCGATGCTCTTGAATTTTTTCCAAACTGTCGTGCATCTGCTGAGTATTTTTCTAATTATAAAAATATGGTATTTATCTAATTACATCTTTAGTTAGTATTGTTTGTTAATCATTTTTGGATAATGGGTTTTCATTAAGCTGTAGATTATTTAGTTAATTGATCATGTTCGGATCTTGGGTTTTTATTAAGCTGTAGATTCTTCTAAAGCCTTTTTATTTTTATTTTTGTTGTGAGGTTAAATTTTGTTGTACGGGCTTTTTGGCAGGGTACAATATGCAGTTTGATATCAATTGTGCATCTCTGTCAAATATGGTAATAAGCTCACATCCCTCAATGTTCTATAAGCTTTTATTCATTTGGTTTCAATTTTTTTTCAGTTCATTGGTCCACTTGATTATAGTTCCTTAAGTAGGAGTAGCTTAATAAAGTAGATTTAGGATCTTTGGAATATAGGTTGATTATGAAGTTCAATTCTATTAAGACTAATAAGTTAGGTTAGTTAAGATATCAAGTTAATGGTAAAAGGATTTTACATCCAATGACTTTAGCATTTTTAACTTGAGCAACATAGATCGTGTATTGTGTAGAATTGGTCAATGTACACACAAACCATAAATACTTGATAGTTATCCAAATTAGGGAACTGAGCCCATTTGTAGGTTTATTTAAATTGCTTGGTTTTTAACGGGTCATCAGCACATTGAAAAATTAATGAAGAACTATGTCGTTTACATAAACAATATAGTATATGTACACAGATTCAGAAGTCCACATGTTGCGATAGCAACTCTAGGGAGGGTAACACACATATTTTGTCTGTATTCTCGAAGAAGCAGTTGGTTAATCAAAAACATCAAGTATTCATATATCAAGATACAACATTCGTTGTAATTTCTTAAATTAGTTATGTCGTAAATGTAAATGTTTGGTTAGAATGTTGTGTCTACTACAGTTTCTGAACTTCAGGGAATGATTTTGTATTCATTCATGCTCAAATATCCATGCTACAAAGAGAGTGAATACTGTTTCTAGATAAACTTGGTTAGCATTTGTATATCTGATGTCAGACATGATGGAAAACATATCTTGTTGGATGTATTAATGCTAACCCATTCTTGGTAGGAAAACTAATTCTACTCTTCCAGTTTATACTACTGCTGGAAGACACGATTATGCTTTTATATTTCAATCTACATTTAGGGTTTTGTTTTCCACCAGTTTAATTCTCTTGGACGCCTCATGTGTGGACTCACATGTCAACCTTTGGATTGAGGTTACAGGCACCTCTTTATCATTGGTGTACTTGATGCAACCTATTAACGTTAATAATGTTGTTGATGCACAATAAAAGCTCATTATATATGTCACGCTAGCCATTGAAATCAATATTCTTATTCTTTATCTATAAGTATATATGATTGATACAAATTATGTTAAACGTAGGTTGTATCTTTATAGTTTTCCCCCATGGTCTAGCTTATATAATGTTTAGTAGTTTGTAATGTGATAATCACGTAATTTATATGTTTTTACCACTTAATCTATATTTGTTTGTACTTGAATTTGTATTAATAATATATTTTTATTGTTTTAATAGGTGGTTCTTATAAAATACTAGTTACAAGAAAAATATGACTAATTAGACCAAATTGATAATAGGATGTTAAGCCCATGGTGCAGTCTTGGAGGACGTCTAATATGGTGAATGCAAACAGAAATGAGAAGAGATAGGCATAAAAGAAAAGGAAATGTTTGGACAGTAGGATAGTGACGTTTGGAGTTGGTGGAAGAAAGGATCAGGCTTCACGTGTTGGAATCTTCTGCTTTGATGAAGAAAGTGGGCGTTGGTTAAAAAGAAACAGAAAGATGAAATTGGCGTGGTTGTTGGAGAAGGCTAGAGAACAGGATAGAAGACAAAGGAGTGATTGTCTTAGTGTTGGCTGCGTCAGGTGAAGGCAAAGAACGGTGGTAGGCTGTAGCCTAGTCTAGCCTAGCTGAATAGAGTCTGTACGTAAGAAAAGAAGAGGGAGTAGGATATGCATGTGGGGACGTGACTTGACTATAAAAAGAAGTATAAGAAGAGGGTACGGTCAAGAGATTCTTTTTATCTTTTGACTTTGCTTTTAGTTTTCTGGGAGGTTTAACTTTTTATTTTTGGGTATTGGGTGAGAGGCTGTACAGTGTGGCTATTTGGAAAGGAAAGACAAGTGGTGGTCAGCTATTATAAATAGTCATACTTAGATAGAAGAGGGATCTTCTTTTTTGGGATGTTTTAGGGTTCTGTTTTCGGAGGCGTGAGTTCTGATTTTGGGAGAGACTTTCTCCTGCACAGTTGTGGGAAACGGAGAGACGAAGTGAACAGGAGAGTGGGAACAGACAACAGACAGAAAGCGGAGACGGAGAAGACATCTGGAATCCGTCGTTCTCGCTATAAACATTGGTTTAATTTTCTTTCTCTATTTTGATATTTATTTTTATGGGTTTTAAGAAACCCATCTCCATGTTCTAAATAATTTGTAGCTAGGGTTTAATGTTGAAACCACTTACATATTTAGATCAATTAAATGATTTATTTGATACAGACCATTATGATTTGAATAGATTAACCATGGTTTTGATTTATTAAATTTTATTAAACAATTGTGATGTCGTTTGATGGTACATGCTTGACCTAGGGTTTTGATGTTCCATGCTTCTGGTATACTGATAGACACATTTTAGTGTCTAAATTACACCTTAATTTCTAGTGAG
>JAJJMC010020972.1:3339246-3360741 GCA_023531435.1 Papaver californicum | reverse complement strand
CCAGACCACGGTTTAGATGAGTTAAGTCTAGTTCAGATTCTCTATGATGGTTTGGATTATGCGACTGTAACCTTGGTTGAGTCCTTGTCAATCGGAGAAGTCGACAGTAAGACTCCTGCTGAGGCGATGCAATTTTTGAAGCCTTCCAGCTCGGAATGGTTTGTGTTTTCATGCCAATTATTGCCATCTTTGAGTACTTCAACTTAAAGATAGAAAATGAGACAAAGCTCAGTATAAGTCAAGTGTATCAGGTATTTTCCTTCTTACAGTCTAAAGGCCGAAAGGTACAACTTGGTCCAAGACGTTGATGCTGAAATCTCATATGGTTAGTGGTGTAATGTGATACCCAAAGCTTTTTGCAACTAAAGGTATACTGTCTTCTTCAAGGAAGGTCAAAAATATTAAGAGTATGACCATTCTCAATTAGGACATCATCAAGATTAGGTTGATGTCAAATGGGTCAGAGCTTCCATACCCAGTTTATTAGCTTCACTTATGATGGTTTCAGTTAATGATTTTAGCATCCAACAGTTGGGCAAAATTAACATGAGTTACAACAATAATAAAATTTGTTATACTTTACTACCAACTTAAAGGATTTAACTTCAAGTTTTTATTGTTTCTAATCTCAGAATTTTAAGCTAACCCAGTACTAACCATAAGGACACTTTGTATATATACTAATATAAAAAGTGATTGATAAAATATCCAGTTCAAAATATCTTAAAAAAATTATGTCAAATTTTATTTTATTATAATCAATTTAAGCCCGTGCAACGCATGCGATAAAATACCTAATGTAAAACTAACTTTGAACGATTATTAAATCGTCGGTAAAATGGAACACAATTGTATATACTGTACAATTTGTGACTCCCATAGATATTGATATTTCTCAAACTTGCCCTTCGATTCAGGATAAAGCAAAGTTGAGCAAAAGTGATCGATGATAATAGCTGAAATGCTGTAGGACTGTATACTACATCGTAATCCTAAAACAAAAATATCTTTAAAATATAATGTATGGGGTAGAAACTTTATAAAGAATGAAGATAAAAAAAATAAAATAAGCCCCTTTGTCTCTTGCATGTTTTTCTTTTTTGAATTATATTAAATATGAATTCATAATTATAAAAATTATAAGGATATTTTAAAAGTTTAATAAGAAAAAACTATTATAAATGTGCATAATGGATGAAAGGTGTGGCGTTAAACCTGTAAAATGATATGATGTTTTTGAATTATAAAATCACTTGAGTTCACAAACAGTTTCGTCTTATATTTTTAGGGTGTTCTAGACGAACTCAAAATATAGAGCTTATTTATGAATAACCAAATTAGAAAAACTAAAAATTTAGTTTTTGGTGAGATAAATTTTATAAATTTAAAACGATAATTAGGATATGGTTACGCGGTCAAAGGCCGTCCAGTTTGTTTTTAGTTTTTTTAGTTAGATTTTATGGTATAAATATCCCAAAAATTAATCGTTGGACTTAAAAATTAAAAAATTAATGACACAAGCTGTTTTAAAATAATTAATAACAATTATAACTGTCATAAATTTTGTATTATAAATAACTCTGACAAAAAATTTAATACACTTACATATGTTGCAGATCTATAATTAATAAATAAAAAGAAAAAAAAGATAATTTTGGGCCACCAATAATTTGGAGGCTCTAGACCATTGCCTTGCTCGCCTATAGGCTAAGACGGCCCTGTTCGCAAATCCGATATTTAAGTTCATGAACTCAGAATGGTGAGTTCCTGAACATATGCTTACTTGCAGATCAGTATTAAAGTAAAATTGGATAAATGAAAGAATTTGGTAATCGTCTTACATAATCGATGCACTCGTCCATGCCTGAATCTTTAGTCATATGGTGACTGTTGGGAGAAATATTTGTTTCTCGGTATTGTAGACGGTGATCTCCTCTGGCAAGATCAACTCAATGAAAAGAACAAACCATTTATTTTTGATCTATGTGATGACATTTTTGTAAACTATACATGGCAGGTAATAGTAGTAATTAACTACTTGTAAGCCTACAGAACCTTTCCAAAATCAGTAGTAGTAACTACTAGTACACCCACAAAACCTTTACAAGTTTCAGCATTTGAACATTTATGGAGATCCAAGCAACATCAGAGTAGGAGATGATGCATATCGGTTCATCGAGTGAGAGGTACTGTGGTGTTCAGGAGTATGGCATCGAGGTGGGGATCGAACTTCATAAAGTAACTCCGGAATCTCATCATACACCAAAGGCTTTAAAGAGCTGAAAGAATCAACCTGGAAACAACAATTCGATGATGTACAGCCCAAAAGTATACTAACCCCAAACTTCATCTTCTGCCTGAAATCGTGGCAGGAATTAGTTTTTTCACAGGCCTAAATCTCATTCTTTTGTACGATGCCATGTGGAGGTTTCATTCACAATAAAAATCTAATAAACTGGGCAGAAAATTTAACCAACAACCAACTAATATAGAAGAAACGGAGATCAAAAGAAGACACGCACCTTTGGTGGTAATGGAGCTGGAACTAACCCTGGCTTAGACAATTGCACAGACAAATCTGCACAATTACAAGTTCAAATTCATAAGAAGACTAAGAACACAACTATAAGAAAAGTAAGTTGAAATACTTAGATAAGCTAGTAAAGTTCAATTATCATCATCAAATCCAAGTGTTTTCAGAAGCAACTTCCTGTCCATTGAACTATTTTGTGATTTAATACATTCCGGATGATCGTGTAAGAATTGCTCTCCAGCAATGTCTTTCAATTTCTTAGGATTATTCTTCTTTGATTCCTGATTAAGAGACAATTTCCCCGAGTACCACCCCCACCTAGTACTCATGATTGCTGAAAATTACTCCAGCCTTCAAGAATAATTGAATGCTGTTGAAAACCCAAATGTCTCAATTTCTTCTTCCGAGTGTAAATTTTGTGAATTTCACGATTTTTTGTGAAATTTATCCGACTATGATTAAACGAGGAAAGAAAAATTCTGAAAGTTATGTAGTGATTGGTTTCATATTTTCAACTTAAAAGTATGGAAATATTTTTGCACCTCGATTTTCAATTTGGTGAATCCGGATCAATCGAAGATTAAACTTAATTTGTTACAGTTTTATCTGCATGAAAAGTGATAACTCATTCAAAAATTTGTTTTGAGTCTTCACATTATCGCAATCTGTTTCTGTAATTGTTTTAGCTGAGATTTGTGATTAAAAACGACATAATAAAATTGGATGAATCATAGTTATCGGGGTTGTGAAAGTGAAACAATTTGCATTGAAATGCCTGATTCATATTAGAATCTTTATAAAAAAAAAAAAAAACGAGTAGATCGTTTAGTTTGTTTCAGTGTTTTGAATTTCTACTCAGAATTTTTGTAGTTGAAATCTGAATTTTGCTAGTTCGAAATGGACTTTATGAAGGCATTTTGGGTAGTTCGACAAATATTATTTTTTTCCATGTATACCCTACTGCTGCTGACTCAGTTAACTGAAATCTTGACATGATAGTTAACGAAAGAAGGTGCGCTTATTATTAATATTTATGGGAGGGAATACAAATGAACGATCTTAACAAGAGAGGTATCATAAAATAACCCCAAAGTAATTAAAAAAAAAAAAAAATGGTAATTTAGGTTTAGTTTGGTATCGCTGAGAAAGTTGTAAAAGAGTTTTTCTATTTTGTTGTGTTGTGTAAAAAAATTGTAAATATTTGATAAATGATAAACTAAAAGCTAGAGCTGCTCAAAAAATTGATCAAATTATGTTTGATAAAATATCAAGTATAAATGTTATAACAAATAACAAATACAGATATATGTTTCATATATTTACTAATAATGACTATTATTATTATTAAAAAGTATTATTTTGAATTATCATATTTTTGTTATAGACATAATTGTGAGAGAAGAAAATCAAACTAAAATTAGATAATTATTTACTCTTATTTTTATTATTGATAGTTTTTTATAGATTTCATTACATATATATTTTCTTGTAAAAGTTTTAATGATATTTTTTGTCATTTATAAAATAAAGCGGGATAGAAAAGAAAAATCAAGTATGAAAAATAGGATGGGACCATAGTTTATGCTTTTCAAACTTTTAAAACTCCCTTTCCTTAGCTTTTAAAAATTGAAATTTTTTGGAAGTGCTTTGTATGAAAAGCACTTTATAAAAAGTTACTGAATATGAAAAATTATTACCATCATATGTTTTGAAAATGCTTTTCGAAATGAAAAAAAAAAAACATTATCAAACTCAGTTTCACTCTTTTTTTCGTCATTAAAATACTTCATATCCTACTACTCTAAATGAGAACAACCCAAGCAATTCCTAAAAAAAATTTGAGTAACACATGCGTTTGCTCTTTTTGGATTCGACCCTGATCTGGATATGATCCATTAAACCTTGGATAATGGATGAGGATTTCCAGCCTGAACCGCCCCACCTGACATTTTGCAAGGGGTTTCCCAACCCGTGCAATAATGAGTGGAAGCTTGTGCAATTTCTGAAAATCAACAAATTTTAAATTGGGTGGAGGTGTTATCTTAAAATTTGTTGGACACCCACATCCGTTATGAATGGCATTTTTTTTGGATGCTACAAGACTATATTTTCAGGAATGGTTTTTTGGTTTAGTTGCCGGAGTTTGTATTACGAGGTTGCTTGAAAGAATTAGTTTTATCGGCATCATATACTGCTTTATAAATAGCATCTTTTGTGTAACGACTAATGAGCAAAAACATGTTAGTGTTACGACCCTTGCAGTATACATGGTGTGTGTTTAATGTGTAATCATACTTATGACAAAAAGAATACGAATTATTATCGGTTGACTCGATCACTTAAAATTTTAGCAAATTTTCTTAATTTTGTCTTTATTTATTTTAAATATTAATTATAAAAAACCTATTGGATTCATCTATATCCAATCCGTTCATTTATCTGTATCCAATCCGTCCATTTACGCATTCATTAAATACAAAACTATCAGATTTTAGGTTGGATGTTGTTGTCAAACTTGAAATCCGACTTGTATTGGTTTGTTTAGACGCTGGACCATCTCAGGCCTACGGTGAATAACATGTATTCATGTAAGCCCACCCAAAACCGATCCATACATCGGGAAGACGGTGTTAAGCCCAAAAATAAAAACATTTTCCTTGATGTCTTCTCTAGAAACCGCCACAACAAAACCCTCTTCCCCTTTCGATTCTGAATAAACCCTAGCGGAAACAAACAAACAAAAAAAGCTCTCTAAACCCTAATTCCTGATTTGATTACTGCAAAATCTCAGAAAAAAAAAACTCAAATCTCTTCTACTGATTAGTTATTGTTGATTGATTATGAAGAACAAAATTACGAAGAAAACAACAGCAACAACAAATGTAAAAAAAAGCAGAAAAAATCCATTAAAACTAGAACAGGATTCATTCTTTAGTCATGATTCAAAGAGAAGAAAGAAGTTTCAGAGTGATAATGATATTATTGAGAGTGATGATAGTGATGATAATCAAGTAGATGAAGAAGAAGATGAAAAAAATAAGTATGGTAGAGATAATGAAGAAGAAGAAGATGAATTTGCTAATGAAACTGCTGATGAAAGAAAACATAGAGTTGCTAAGGAATATTTAGAGAATATTAAAAGGATTGCAAAGAAACAAAAAGATGATGATGATGATGATGATGAAGAGGAGGATAGTGATGATGAAGAAAAACAGACAGGTATAAGGAAGACGGTTACAGAGTTACTTCAGCAGAAACAGCTCGAAGAGAGTGATCGAGTGCGGAAATTATTCGCCTCCAGGTAATAAGAATTTGTTGTTGTTTTTCTTTTTTTTTCCCTAATTATTTCAAAGCATTTGACTGAGTGAAATTGTTAAGAAAGAATCAGAAGATTATTGTGTTTTGGTAATAACCTTTGCATAATCAACCAGTTTATGATTTCTGTGAGTAAGATTTTGGATACATAGGATTTTAGGGTATTAAACTAGTCAACTATTTGAAAAAGGAGGGAACAAGAAAAGATTTAATTTTCTGGTTTCAGAAAGTGATATTTTGTGTATGGATGATGGAAAGGCGTCAATGTTTTGTTAATGAGATATCATTTTAAGGTTTCTGGTGTTGTACACAAACCCTAGGTCTATATTGGGGTTACAAAACATCTCCTGTGGGTCACTCTTTTACATCTTCTCTGGTGCACAATTTGAGTAGTGTGAACAATTCAAGGCATAATGCCTTATTGTGGAGTTTCAGTTGCAGTCATGGTCACCCAAATGGTCATCCTAACCATCTAGGAAAAAAATTATATTTTGAATTATTTTATTTACTTTAGCAGTGAACAACTATTGTTAGTGCTTTATGGATCTTTAAGCTATGAGCCATTAACTGGGTTCAAGTGATTTTATTAATTTTGTACTGCCCTTGAACAATTGACCATTAGCTACATTTTATTGAGAGGAAAATATTCTGTTAATTTAGCACTAAGCATACGTTAGCTTTCATATACATACATGGTTTTCTTAGTAATTTGGATTGTGCAGAATCTAATGTAGCTTTCTGAACATCTCAGGGTTCAAAAGCCAGAATCTCATGACGAATTTCGATTATTAGCAAGGCATAGTCAGTCTGTCACAGCTATAGCTCTGGCTGATGATGATATGACGGGCTTTTCAGCCTCTAAAGATGGAAGCATTATTCAATGGGATGTTGAAAGTGGGAAAAGTGGAAAATATATATGGCCAAACAAAGAAATCTTGAGTTCGCATGGTGCAAAAAATCCTCAAAATCCTGCCAAAAAGGGAAGTAAACATGTTCTCTCAATAGCTGTTAGCTCTGATGGTCGATATTTGGCCACTGGGGGCTTGGACCGCCATGTTCACTTATGGGATACACGTACGCGACAGCACATTCAGGTAAACTTCCTTTGATTGGTGTAGAAAATTTTATAGCTTAATGGAGTCAATGGACTGTTATGAGGAAAATTGGAGCTGCTAACATTATGCCTAATTTGTCATACATAAATAGACTACAATTTTCATGGAGAAGAATGTGTATAGCATATATTTGTAGACCTTAGGGATTTCTAGTCCACAGATGATGGTGCATGTGGCCTTTCAGAGCAGGGTTAGGCCTGGGGTTTTCAGAACCAAAAGTTGTGTCAATCACAAATTGTGGGTTTTATGGCATCAGATCCTAACATTTAGAAGTCTGTACTTCAACTGTTTATAGGGCAATAGGGTACAGTTATATAATGATGTATTAGTCTCTAATCATACATGCAGTGAATCAGACAATCTTCTGAGGTATTGGAAACTCCCCACCAAGTGATTGTTATAGAAAACAGTGAAACTATTGCAAAGTTCTCTTGATTGTCTTCAGGAATTCAATGTTTAATTTTCCCGGCAGGATCTTTGTGTAGGATGAATACTATAGTGAACTTACGGGGGGGCCATTTTCTGGGTACTGAAATGATGTTTGTGGGAGTTCCTTGTTGTGTTGTTAGCATGTGCTTAAGTGGCCTATTTTTGCACACCCATTCTCATGCAACACTCTACTTGAAACATCTGTAATGAAAATCTTGTCAACCATTGCTTTACAGGCATTTCCCGGTCATAGAGGCCCTGTATCATGTTTGACTTTTAGACAAGGAGCTCCTCAGTTAATATCTGGGTCATTTGATCGGTCAATCAAGTTATGGAACGTGGAAGATAGAGCATACATGGACACTTTATTTGGTAACCAAGGTGAAGTTTTGACAATTGACTGTCTTCGGAAAGAACGTGTACTATCTGCGGGACGTGATCGGACTATGCGCTTATTTAAGGTGAGAGCTCATTATTTCTAGATGTTTTTATTTATACATGACACATGGATTCCTACTCATTTAAAGGATTAGATTATCCATGAATGACTTCTTAATCCAAAGATATTGATTCTCCCTGCCACATTAATTTTGTCTCTCCTGCCCCAGCTCCATGTTAGTACAGCCATTAAATTTGAGCTGAAATTGGAGTTTACGCCCCAAGTTTTACTTGCTCATTGTTCATGTTCTGATATTATGTATTGTTTCCCTTTAATTAGGTAGGGAATTAGAAAAACTACCATAGTTTGGTTTGTGGTCTTGCAGGGGCCTGATTTACATGCTTCATGTGCCATTAACAGTTTGAGCTTTTCAAAACTACAGATAGCAGAGGAGTCTCAGCTAGTTTTTCGTGCTCCAGCGGCATCTTTAGAGTGTTGTTGTTTTATTAGCAATGATGAATTTTTATCGGGATCAGATGATGGAAGTATTGAGCTTTGGAATCCAATGCGTAAAAAGCCTGCATTTATTGTAAAAAATGCACATCCGGTATTGGCTTCTTATGATGATTTATCTACAAAAGATAACAGAATGCCCAATGGAGACGACTCAGGTATGAATATTTTCCAATTCCAATGCTAGATTTTTCACATTAGCTTAACAAGAATGTAGTAGGGGTGTAACAATTGGAGCTTGTATTTGGTAAATATGTCTTCCTTTTAAAAATTATCATTTCCCTACCTTCTTCCAGCAGGAAATGGAAATATAAAAGCTCAAGCACTCTGTTCATCTGTGCGATCTTGGATTGGTTCGGTCGCTGTGTGTAGAAGCAGTGATCTCATTGCATCAGGGGCTGGTAATGGCTCCGTGCATCTATGGGCAGTTGATGGTGAAGCCAAAACCATCCGCCCCTTGCATGATCTTCCACTCGTAAGCTATCCTCCTTTTGCCTCTTCCTTTTTTCTGTTTATGGTGAACTTTAAATCTTTCTTGGTACTTTGGATACTGTCATCGAAGTTTTTATCGTAGCTTTTCATCCATACATATAATGTTTTTAAGATGTCTTGACCTCTATACTTTTCATATCCCTGCGTTAGTTAGAACTGCTTTGCATCTCTTGATTGATTGTGTTGAACTTTTTACATGCTTTGTGTATAGGGATTGCTTATGTATGTGGTTATAGAGAAGATTCATGTTGATCTTCATGATATACACCTCTAGCACTTCTCCAATAAGAGTTATTGGCTGCACATGCTATGTTTATCTGAGATGAATTGTTTCAACTTATTTATTCAGATTCCACAGCCTAGGAATGATGTTTTGGGTGGTCAAAATGACCACTTGTTTCTATCGTCGCTTTTATTGTTGCAAGGATCATCTTGGATGTTGAATTTATTTCCGTGTTAAGTCTTTTGTTTTCTTTGCCCATGGTTTATGTAAATGCTCGAAGTTCTCTTGTAGTCTGATATTTTGGTGGGTCACAGGTCGGCTTTGTAAATTCCTTAGCATTTGCAAAATCTGGGCGGTTCCTTCTAGCAGGAGTTGGGCAGGTCAGTTTGTTTCTGTTTGTGCTTTCCTTTTTTTTTAATCCTGTATCTTTTAAAGTCATTCTTCCTTTTGATGACTTGGAAAAGCCCTTTACTTAATTATTTGTTGTATATCAACAACAATATGAAGACTGGTTGCCTAAGGTTAATTGGACTGTTCAAATCCTACTGGAACAAAATACTAAAATTTCATCCGGAGAGAATCCGGAGTGTGGAACAGTCCTTAGGCCTTAATCATGTCGTAGTTGCACAGACTATAGTTATGTAGTTGTAGAAGAAAACTGTTATTTATGTCAGTTCATAAGACTCGGTGACAATATTTCCATTTGTTTTTATCCTACCTGTTACTAAGTGTAACCACCCGATTTTATTAATGAAGTTCTATGGTTACGAATGTTTACTTTGAATTGACCCGCTTGTAGTAACTTCCTTCATATACTCAGGTAGTTGTCGTTTCTTTTGTACGGGTACTTGATGTTTTACATTAGCTTTCACTGGTAACAACATACATAAGTTGCTGCATAATTAGGCCAGGCTAGGCTGAATTTGTAATATACTTGGGTTTATTTGAATGCATTCCTGTCCAACAAAGTCAAACTGAATTCCTGAATCTTTGTTAAACAGGAGCCACGGCTAGGAAGATGGGGACGTAATTCAGCAGCTCGTAATGGTGTTCTAATTCATCCCCTGAGGCTATCAGAATAGGGCATGTATTATTAGATTATGAAGACATCCATTTTTGACTAGTCCGAGTTATATGAAGATAATATTTAAGCCAGAGGGAATTACCCAATTTTGCAGGACAAAAAGAGAGATAATTTTAGTTCTCGAATAATTGTAGTTGTTACTTTGACATCCAGTGTTTCTCTGCCCAGAAATATTGTATAAGTTATTACATTATTTTTTCTCAAGTGAACTGTTTGAGGTTTAAACGTCAAACTAAGACGCTAGTGTAATGACAATATATTTGCATTTAGTAACCAGAAGGGATGCAACCCTCAGCTTGGGTAAGTTTTTTCTCTGTAAATTGTCTTCTTTTTTTTTTTTTCTCTTTTTGACAAGCTCTGTAAAAAGTCTTGTCTGAGTCTTTTCCGTCAACTTGGTGATTCTTCTTCGTCATGTTTTATAGCCGGCAAGCATGAGAAAAATTCCAAATGAGTAAACAACAGATGCTTTAACGTCTAATGCTACCCGAGCTAGACTTGAATCCCAGGCCAGCAAAAATGAGATGCCATTAGAAGTGTTGAAATCAAGCAGTACCTTGTGGCTCTAGATCTGATGATCTCCCTGAAACTGAAGCTTTTGCCTGTACTGTAAACATTTACTCTTAACTCCCTCTCCCGACAAAAGAGATACGAGGGTCGGATGAGTTAGACTTGGAGCTCCTTTTCCAATTTGTTACGATCGTCTCTTTATTATATCGTCTCTGCAACATAGTACATTTCAATGACTTAATTCCAGGACCCAATCAAACTAAGAAACATTCATCGCAACAAAAGCAGGTAGTTAGTGGCGATTTTGCACCAAGTTTTGTGTAGTTTGTAGCGACTTTTAAAATTGGGGGTTAAGTTTAAACTGATCACATCATAACCGAGGCCGGGGATCCAACGTCAAAGTTAGAGGACATTTTGGAGAGATATATGCAAAACTAGACAATTTGGCGTGACTTAAAGTCAAAATGACCCTAAATAGCAATTGCAGCTTCAAGCCTATTAATTTGTTTATACTGATATGGTCGTACTACGACTTGATCCAACACCTACAAGGTGGTTGTCCACGATCATCACAACCATTTGAGAACACACCGCACCACCACCTTGATAACATTAAGCACTAATTAAGTACCAACTTGTAGTTTAACAAATTCAGACTTCAAACTAGGCTCAAACTTATCCGTTACAACTAAATACACGGATGAAAAATGTATATAATCTGCCTCTCTAACTTATTGGATTCTTAGGAGTTTAAGACTAACACCATGAATTCCCTACTTCTCAATCTTCTTCTTCTTTTACTCTTTACATGTTTTCTGGTCCTTGTACCAGTAGAAGCAGAAGGTAGTCATTTTTTATCTCTAATATTTACATTGCTGTTTTTTGCCAAACAAACTTAATCATTAATTCGTAACAGAATTGTTCTTACATTAAATGCGCATTGAGTACTAACATTATATTGTTTGTCATTACAGTTTTTTTGAGCATAGATTGTGGATCTTCTTCACTGAAACCTCACGCTGATGGTAATTCAATCGTAGGGGTAGGGGATGACCCTTACATAGGAAGCGGAGAAACTCATAAAGTTATGATCGACGCACCAGAGGTAAAGGCTTGGGATTCTCATGTTATGAGCACTCTTAGAGCATTCCCAACTCGTAAAAAGAACTGCTATTCGATAGATATTGATGACAAACCCGAAGATTCTACTGCAGTTGAAGAAGTCTTTGTTCGAGCTAGTTTCTATTACGGTCACTATGCTAATAAGTCCAACCCACCCACTTCCAATCTTCAATTCAATGGGAACAGCTGGTCATAAATTGTAACAGATCAGGACAATATCATATATATACAGAAATGGTATATTCATTGAACAAGGAAAACAATATAAACATATGTCTTGCTCAAACACAACCGGACAACATTCCTTTTATATCGGCTCTAGAAGTAAGAAGTGTGGATCGATCTTCTTACCTGGATTCAGCTTATCCATTGTTTTTCTTTTGAAAGAATTGCTTTTGGTGCCAACAGAACTATAAGGTACGCGCATTTAAATATTCTACCTTCAAGGACTGTTGAGTAACTCCATATCCATGAACAATTACGTATGTACTCACATTATATAAAATCTTGATCATGTAGGTATCCCGAAGATATTTATGATCGAATTTGGGGGCCGGTTAACACTACTAGCAGGGTTAGAAGCAACTCGCTGTATCGAAATGTCACCATTGACGACGCTAAACCTCTTGGGGCTCTAAGCGAAGAACTCAAACAGTTAATTGTTGGGCGCAATAATCAAAATGAAGAAATTTCAAATAAATAAAAGTTATTGATACTTAGTTATTTTGTATTAGAAGTGATCGATTTGACGAAACGGATAAGCTCCCCAGATCTCCGCAACAGCAACATGACAAAACTTTGGAAAACATAGTGAGTCACGTGTTTAACACGTTGTCCTTAAGACATTAGCGCCCGGCTACACTCAAGAGTGATGCTATAGCCTCCACAGGGCGGATGCCTCCAGGATAAAACACCCTACTACACCTACTACTAGCACTCGTAGTAGATGCTCAACATGAGCTTGGCAACTCCGAAAAAACCCCTCAAGGAAAATCGCAAAACCTTAAGAAAAACAATAGAAAAATATTTTCTTTTGGTCTCTCCAAAAATATGGAGAAACCCTTTTTCCTTGGATTGATTCTTTAGGTTGAGAAAAGAGTTTGTTTATATAATAACCTAGTACTACTTAAGAAGAGTGATCTCCACGATGTGGGACTAATAATTTTATATAGTCTCTTAAAACATCTTAAGATTGGAAACTCTCCAATGTGGGACTAACGAGTTTTTTCATTCATAAAAGAAAACAAGAATCTATTTATTTTCTTAAAACCTTAAAATTCATATTTTATATATATTGTTTTCCAACAATCCCCCACATGAATGAAAAACCTAAGTAAAACATGAAAAACATAAATAGATTTTGGTAAATCATTACCCCAATTCCACGACCCGATCGAACTGACTGAACAATCAACCAAACCGTGTGTATTGAAATAATACTAGCCATTCCAACGTTCTCTCCCTCATACAAAAGTGTGTTGACCACAAGGTCATACTATTGATTGCATAAATCATAATAGTATAGAGAGCTTTCATCTTTAGTTTCCATAGTGGGACTAAAGGTTTCGTTCACTAAAGTGAAAATGAGCCAGTGATCCCTTAGTGACCCTTAGGTCCTAAGTATCAGTAATACCAAGACCATAAAAAACAACATAAAACTCATTTTCTCAAAATGAATTAAATCTCGATAAAAAAAAACGAAAATCATAAAACGTAGGAAATACCATTTTAGGTAGAGATGTCCATGAGGTCTTGAACCTTTGCTTAGTGAGAGAGTACCGGAACTACTTGCTAGAGACAGTGAACGCGATGTCTTAAACTGCTAGCGTTTGGTGTAATTCGCGATAACCACCACGCATGATATCTCCAAGGTTGCTGCCAAGCTCGTGCCGTTGTGCTCCTTTTGGCCCTGAGAAAATATCCCGTTTATCAGAATGCTCTAGAGAATCAGTTCATATTCTCATAGGAAGCGGCCCACTTCTTCATTCAGATAGGTGAATTCTATCAAGAGTGTTACTGCTATACCCCACTTTAATCTTAAATTGAAACTATAGAACTCATTAAGACTTCTTAAAAGTCATCCTTCACATGCAGTCACACTATCACAACAATGCACCATAGGGAGGGACAGAGAATGTAATTCTCTTGATAGTGCATACCTTTAATTACCACAAATTAGTTGTCTCATTGAACCTTGATCTTGGGATCTCCAGTCACTAAGGTTGAGTGTCCTTCATGGCAATTTTATTTCTTGAGCTTAAGTCCCATCCCCCGATGCAATAACAAACTATCTCTCTAGATTATCCTTCCGTCAAAGGATCCACTGATTTTTCTTTTGACTTCACTAAGTCTACAAAAATCACTTCATTAGAGAGTAGTTTTCTTACCGAATTAGCCTTCTCTGAGTTTGTCTAGACTTTTCCATTGTTCATTTACTTTAGACTCACATAGTCAATTGAGCTTTAGCAGTGGTGACCACAGGCTTCAGTCACAGAGGAATACCCAACAAAAGGGTTTGAGTAATTCACCTTCCTCTTATGCTTTAATTTAAGTAACGAACTCTGATTTCATCTCAGTCGAGTTCTTCAGTACACACATAGGCTAAGATTCTCCAAAGCCTGAAATCACAACATCTCTTAAGGTCAGTGTAATATGTATCATGCACATACACAATTTAAAATGTACCTCAGGTACTTCAAATTTCTGATCAGATCATCCCATTAATTCTTGTGGGATCACAAGTATATTTGTACACCTGATTCATTGCACATTTACAACACACATTAAACGCATCGAGTTTGACAAAGACCATTCCCGTCAGAATTTCTTCTGGTTCCAATGAACTTTTGGATCATGCTTGTCAACAACAACTTAGTCTTTCAATCAAATCACAAACATCACATGTTTTCTAATGGTTGTAAAGCATATAAAGGCATACACAAGATATATGTACTACTTACTACTACGGTCATTACATCTTCCTCTAAAGATTGGTGCAATATATATCACATATTTGAAATTAAATATGTACCTCAAGCATCCCAATTTTCTGGTCCTGTGATCAGAGAAACCCTGTAATTATCCAGGATAAAATGGGAAACATGCACACCTATTTTACAACACACATTTTACAGAAACTATATCATCAAAATTTGATTTTGGTTCTTTCTGATCCTTTAGACCACTTCAACAACAAATTAGTTTCCTGTCAAACTTTAAACAACAAAAATTGTTAGTGGTTATAAAACACGTAACAAAGGCATGCTAAACATATGCACCTTCAATTGATTTAGTGTAAATACACTATCAAATTCATTAGTGTACATCACTAGTATTCATCATCATCACATAATAATATTTATAGGTCATTAAATTACATCTTGGTTCAGGTCAAGTATATGTAGGTGTAATCAGTTTGTACGCCTAGCGCTAACCAAACCCTTAAGATTTGTCCACCTTTGACTAATCATTTATGTATAATGTCTCAACATCCATCTAATGTACCATACTGACAATAATGGCAAACAATGCCTGATGTAGTAATTTTAGACTCATGTGAGTATGTGCCAAAAGATCACTACTTTATTTTCTAACAAAAATTTCACAAAATCAAGTCTCTGTCTGACTTATTCAATCTCGTGTGAGAACCCGACCTCAGAAAACTATTGTCGAGAACTCAACATCCTCAACAATAAAATTTACTTTAGTTAAATGTTGTTAGCTTCGAAACTTTCAAATTATCATACTACAATTTTGGTGATCATATGCAATATTTTCTAAAGAAGTCGACTCTTCATTCTCACTTTAGACCTCCACAATTGAGGTCTACAGGGTAGGGCACATAAAAGTCTAGGATGTTCTATGAATCTACTTGAGAAATCAAACAAACACTTGTTTCCATCTTATACCCCACAGTTGAAACATAAGCCCCCCCCACCCCCACACACACACAATTATCAGGATTTCTTAACATAAGAAACTACAATTATGTGTCCTTTAGGTTGCATCTAACTAAGAAACACCATATAATGATACTCTATACCAACATTATGATTTAACATGCTCATGTATTCATTCTCAATTCATTGAGGATTTTCCCTTTTATCTACTGTTGTCTTGTTCTATTAAGCTAACACTCAAAGCATAACAAGACCATATTTCCAAGTATAACATTTCATAGTAACTTAGGTAGATAGCATTTGGCAGTAGTTTTAATTCGCAATGCACATATTGAGAATGATATCATAATCTGATTAATGTTCATTCCTGATAGGACTTGCACATCATTTACCTATTTCTTCAACTATTTTCATAGTTGAATTGTTCATGAAAATGCTTTTAATTTTTTCCATTCCTGGTAGAAGACAAAACATTCCTTTTCTGGAGGACACGTTCCAGCACTTCTAGCATTTACCAACCAATTCTTTTTATCATCTCCACTAAAAAGTAAAATTACTTAACGCAGTAAGAATGTTAATTGTTCTATTCAAATTTGAACATACAGTTCTCTATTCCGAGGAGATAAGCATACAACTAAAAAAATATAAGTTATCAGAGATTAACACTAAATTTTTCATTTAAATTAAGATGATAAAACTTTTGACCAACTAGGATTCAAAAAATTGGTTGATACTTTCATTCGTCATAGGTAATATAAAATTATCCAGATATTATAAGTGATCATCTTATCAAAATATTTATTGCGAACACCTAGTTACCAAGTTACTTAAGTATCTCTTCACATTAGACTATCACTATCATAAGTAAGTAACAAAACTTGGTAATGAAAACCCTAAACAATTTTTGTGTACCTACGTATCAATTCAAGCACATTTGATCGCTTAACCTTCTTGTTGCACTAGTTGCTAAAAGATACTTTATACCTCACTATCCATATGACTATGGTGTACTAGTGTATTATGATTCTCATATTTTCAACGAAAGGTAACATATTCGAAATGATTTAGAAATCACCATAGAAATTGCTAATACACAATTATTAACCAATCATGTGATTCACGCCAATTGATACTATACAAAGCACATATAATCAAAGTAATTTATAACACAATGGATAACTCATACAAAACTTATTTAACATCTTATTCATTAGCAATGTGATACTAATCTAACACATATAAGAGATTATCACTTTAAATCACAAAAATCAATTCGTTACTTGCTCTAAGTTGTTTATGATAAATATTTCAACTAAATTGAAATCTCAAGTCTATCATGGATAAAAGCACTCACTAGTACCGGTTTTTCATGTTATATCCAAGTTGAAAAGTACCACTGTAAATGGTTGCAAGATCTCATACTAATCTATAGCTTAGATACAGTTATTGATATTCTGGACAAACATACGCAACGTTTTTACAAACACCATATCTCACAAACCATAATTCCGAATCGGAAAATAAAAAATGAGTTTTGAAGAAAACATTTAGATCTACAAACTTCGTTCGAATCACAATTTCAAAAAACACAAGGTTACCCCAGAAAAACTAATATAGTCAACAATATTTTTCTGCCCGTCAGAAGTTTTCTGGAACGTTTCTCAGTTTTGTAAAATACCTAAAAAATACTTTTACAACTCCAAAAATTCTGAAATTTGGTGTAGGTAACTATTAGGATGTCCACTATATTAGGTTAAAAGGATTTGTGGAAATTCCTTCTAAGTTAAGATATATACTCGAAACTCTACAGCTGACCAAAAAACTCAATTTTGTTTTTCACTTCACAATTAATATCCTTTGTTTTCCAATATAATATCAATGTCAACGATTCACAAATCGAGCATTCATTTTTGAGTGTATCCGGGCGCTAATGTCTTAAGATTGTTGGGCGCAATAATCAAAATGAAGAAATTTCAAATAAACAAAAGTTATTGATACTTAGTTCTTTTGTATTGGAAGTGATCGATTTGACGAAACGGATAAGCTCCCCAGATCTCCGCAACAGCAACATGGAAAAACTTTGGAAAACAGAGTGAGTCACGTGTTCAACACGCTGTCCTTAAGACATTAGCGTCCGGCTACACTCAAGAGTTATGCTATAGCCTCCACAGGGCGGATGCCTCCAGGATAAAACACCCTACTACACCTACTACTAGCACTCGTAGTAGATGCTCAACTTGAGCTTGACAACTCCGAAAAACCCCTCAAGGAAAATCGCAAAACCTTAAGAAAAACAATAGAAAAATATTTTTCTTTTGGTCTCTCCAAAAATATGGAGAAACCCTTTTTCCTTGGATTGATTCTTTAGGTTGAGAAAAGAGCTTGTTTATATAATAACCTAGTACTACTTAAGAAGAGTGATCTCTCCGATATGGGACTAATAATTTTATATAGTCTCTTAAAACAAGAAGCCTGATATAGGGGCTCCCACATCAATAGAGGGGCTCCTAGTTGAGCCAAGGTGACCCAATTTTACGATAAGGGATGTCCTAGGGGGGTAAAGTTAAATGTCCATTTTACCCTTCTACTAATTAAAACCTAAACTCTTTTAATTTCTTTCCAAAATTTTCATAACTTTCAAAAACAAAACCAAAGAAAAAGCCAACCGTAACCCATCTAAATTCATCGCCGATTCGCAAATTCATCGTCGATTAAAATCAACAAAACAATTCGAGATGAAGAACCATAATAAAAGCATTCAAGATAGTAGTGATGGCAATGAACACTTTTCAGGGCAACCTAATCAAGAGATTCAACAAGAAATCGATAACCGTTCGCAAAATCAAGCAGAGAAAAGTCCAACAATGGTGTATCTAAGGTATTGAATCAAACCCATGTTATTCTTAGAACTTGTAATTGATTTATTCGCATGTTTGATCATGTTTTTGGGGAAAAAATGTTGGACACAGTTGATATTACGATTGGATCCGTGTCAAAACCCAACCGTAACATTTGGTGTTCTTGAGTATTACCGTTGGGTTATTTTCAAAACCCAACCGTAAATTAAATGGAAGAAGATGAATAGTTTAGGATTTTACGGTTGGGTTTCAATAGAAAACCCAACCGTAAGTAATTTGCGCCATTTTTTGAAAACCATTCTACGGTTGGGTTTTGAGAAAATCCCAACCGTAACACTAGCTTGCATAAAAATTTTGTTAGAAAATTACGGTTGGGTTTTTCTTAAAACCTAACCGTAACATATGGAAGAACATTTACGGTTGGGTTATTCTCAAAAACCCAACCGTAAATTTTCCTGTGTAGTCAATTTTTTTTACTTGAAGTTGAATTGCTTGGAAATTATCTAACTTGTATTGGTTGTGTGTTGTAGGAAGAATAAAAGGGGTAATAATTTAACACCTATTTCTCACACTCCAACCCCTCGCCACGGAAAGCATTTAGGGGTTGAGAAGAGAGGCGTGAGCAAGACCCATAATCCCTCTTTTCAGGTAGGTGGTGGTAGTGATCCTCAAATTGCAGAAGAGGAATATAATGTGTTCCAAGGCTTGGGTGATCTACCAACACCCAGAGGTTCTCTTGTGATTAGAGAACCACCACAAGAGCAACAAGTAGAAGAAGAAGAGGGGGACAGAGAACAACATGTCCCTCAAGGCAAAGGTAAAGAAATTAGAAAAGAAAAGGCAAAGAAAAGGGTGGTTGCCAAAGAAATTCCCAAAGAAAAGGCCGAACCTCAACTGTGGCCGAAGAGGAGGAATGGAGGACTATGGGGTGAGGCCCCAGACAAATCAGCAATATTATTTGGTTATCCCCATTCATGGGCTGCCAAAGTTGCAGCGACCAAGGTATTATTCTAATCACTTCTCTTATTCTGTTAAATTTTGGTTTGTTAACTTGAGTAAGTAAAACAATTTTTTTTTTATTCTTTGTAGGATCATACACAGGCGATCAAGAAATTGGTTCGTCAAAGGGCACAATATTGGCCCTTAACTGAAGAATGTACGGCTGTACAAATTCTTGTAAATGGTACCGGGTTAGCTCCCGGAATTACAAATTCAATGTGGGAGTATGACAGCGTCGTCTGCGCAGCGTTCAGGGAACGTTATTGGCCTGAGACCGATACGTTTCATCTCCCATTCGGCGAAATGACTATAACGCCGGATGATGTCCACTCAATTCTAGGGCTGGAGGTGGAAGGTAAATCTGTCTTTGAGGGTTTTGACAACAACATGTCCTGGAGTGATATTTATGCACTTGTCAAAGAAACACTTGGATGGGAGAAGACCGAAGCTGAATCGGAATTTAAATTGGTGACTGGAGATAAACCGGGGATGCCAAAGAAGAAAGTTCAATACATGAGCAAGAAAATATTGCTGCGGTCACTACGGGAGAAGTTTGGAGGGACCGCGAAGTTGGAAATGGCTGGGGTCGTCATAGATGACACCAGAGCCATTCGAACAGCCAGAGCTTATCTGCTATATATGCTCGGCACCATCTTCTTTGGTGACAACTCGGGCAACAGGGTGAACGTCCAGTATCTACAATGGCTTCAGGGTGATCTCGGGATGACCCATCAGTACTCGTGGGGAACTGCCACCCTGGCCTACCTACTTGCTAACCTTCGAAAAGCTTCGAAGGTCAGGGGAACTGAGATTGCCGGTAATACCGGTCTGCTTCAGGTAATTTATTGTTTGAATTTGAATGTTCAATTTTAATTTTTTTTTTTCATTTTCTTATATTAATATTAATTATCTTTATAGGCATGGGTATACGATCACTTTCCCAGACTGGCTCCTCAAACAAGCGTTGATGTTAATGGACCTACGGGAAAGAAATTCGTCTTCACCGGGACGCAGGAAAAATATAAAAAAATGCTCATAGCAAAGATGAGAAAAGAAATTGATGCTTTCACGGTCGAAGATGTTGTTTTCGATCCTTATGTGAAGATTAGCATAGAGGGTGATGGACATGTTGAAGATTTACGACGATTGTCGGACGTGGCAGGCTACAACGGCCCTTTGTACCATCCGTTTGGGTACGTGATGTCCAACCCCCGGCGAACTCTCCGCCAATATGGATACGTCCAAACAACGGTTACACTGGAAATGTTTAAATTGTGTGTGAATGGGTCGATGATCGAAGGGCCAAACATCGTGTTAAACTATGAGCCAACGCCTTCAGTCGCGGTTTGGAATAACCGCAATGATCCGAAATACCAAGTCCAAAGGAATGAGTTAACTCCCTCTCCGGGCACAAAAGAGGCTGCAGGAGATTACTTGGATTGGTATCGCCATTTTGGTCATCCAACTATCATCAACAATGATCCGGAGACTCTGGCAATCAACACAGGAGATGGTTTCTGGAAGAAGGCATATTTCAATTTGGTACGTACATTATTTTTGTTATTAATGTTTTTAAGATTTATTATTAAACACTGATCCTACTTTAATTTCCATATGTGAATAGAAAAAGAAAGCCGTTGCATTGGCGGACTCTATTAATCCATGCCTAAGCACAATTGATGTGAGGACGCGTGACCAAGTCCAAGATTTGATTAGGGAGGTTCATCATGAAGTTGAGGATGTGCAGCGGACTTTAAAGAGGAGTAGACCCAGTACAAGAGGCGCGACTACAGATGCGAGTACTACTAGGAGAGAGCCCCAAGCATCGGATGAAGAGACACATGATGAAGCCGGGGATGCTCAACGTGGTGCTCGTACTCGAGGCGGTCGTGTTGGTGCTCGTATATGAAAGAATAATGTTACGGTTGGGTATTGGCTGGAAACCCAACCGTAAGGTTTATGACCTTAACACATAAATTTCCTAGGATATTACGGTTGGGTTTTCAGCCATAACCCAACCGTAAATT
>JAJJMC010020972.1:3216517-3339236 GCA_023531435.1 Papaver californicum | reverse complement strand
CATCGGTTACGGTTGGGTATTGGCTGGAAACCCAACCGTAAGGTTTAAGACCTTAAAACATAATTCCCCTATGATATTACGGTTGGGTTATTTTCAAAACCCAACCGTAAATTCTATTTGTAGAAAGTTTTGGGTCGTTTTTGAATTATATTTTTTTTGGGTTTTCAAATACAGCCGTTCAAACCTTGTACGACCTATTTTTTCAAAATATAACCGTTATACTTCTGGTTTATAAGTGGAATAGTTGAGTACATATCCTTTCCATCCATTTTTTTCAAAAATAAACCTTTATGTTACAACAATCATCTCCAACATAGTGGAACATGGGTCAACCTGGCATTAAAAATCTAGATTTTTCTTTGGAAGAAGATTTATGTATTTGCTGCAACTATGTATTATGTTTTCCAAAAAGAGGAGAAGAAAGAAGGCAAAGTGGTATAACGAGTCCGAGTTATTGGCAAACAATCCATGAAAACTTTTGTTCTGAAACCGGCAAACCTTATAACCGTGATCACGTCAAGTTGATTTGTCGATATAACACTATACACCGATACGTAGAAGAATTTATGGCATTAGTTCGTATTATTGGTCAACTACGACTTAGGGGTGAAACCGATGATGAGGTGTTACAGAGATCTCTTGCGGAATGGAGGAGATGGAAAATATGGCCCTTTTTATACCTACCTCATTATCACATCCTAAAAGACTTTTTGCTCACTCGCAAACCTATTTATTAGTTCTTTTGTAATGCCATTTGGGTTTTTTAGTGTTAATTTCAATTCTATCCCAGGTTACTTTAATGATTTCATGGGTTGTAATGTGGTCAAAAATTTGATGTTTACATAAATTTTGTGTTTTGAACCCAGTTTTGAGTGAATTGAAATTCCAAAAAAAGGTTAATTATAATAATATTACGGTTGGGTTTTGAGTGAAAACCCAACCGTAAACCTTCCAGTTTAAATTCATCCAGGTTTACGGTTGGGTTTGTACTCACAAACCAACCGTAAAAGTGACAGGTTTACGGTTGGGTTTTGAGTACAAACCCAACCGTAAACCTGAGTGAATTTAAACTGGAGGGTTTACGGTTGGGTTTTCACTCAAAACCCAACCGTAATATTATTATAATTGTTCAGTGACTAGTTTACGGTTGGGTTTTTACTAAAAACCCAACCGTAAACCTGGAAACATTTTGTAGTAACACATATGATAGTTCAAATTTTTATATTCCAAAAAACTATATTCATATTATGATTCCTCCAACATACATATTAACATTCTGACTCCGACTCAGAAACAAATGATATGAATTGAAATGTCGGTGAGGGTTTTAATGCCTTCCAGAGTTCGAAATTGTGCTTGAATCTGTGACACCAAGACTTGGCGATATCACCGTCGTACCCATCCTGTAAAGGGGGTAATGGACTTCCTTCTTTCAACTTTAGACCAACAAAATGGCAGTTCTGCACCAGCCCAATCACACATCTTCTATTTGCCAATTGTTCGACAAATGTTGATCTTGTTGGTGCAAATGTTAAACAATATCCATTTGAGATATAATGGATGACGCAATTAAAAGCGTTGGCAAGGATTTGGCCACATATTGGCATGCTCATCCAATACTCACTAGTGCAATTCTTATTGCCTATTAAACGCCTTTCGAGAGCAATGAACTCCTCGTTTAACAACGACTCTTCGTCTCTATATGCACACATCATTGGCTTGTATATATCCGGGTAAGAGCGTAGTTCAACCGCTGACTTATGCCTTACAAAAGTTACTTCGTCCATACCCAACCCTGCTGCTCCGCTAAATGGTCCAACTTGTTCGATGAATACATGGTATCCACAATTACCATCACCGGCAACATCGTCGGTGGCCTTTATGTAGGGACGAAAAAAAGCTGGGAACGATGACATATAATTTTCATAAATAATTTGCTCGGTTCGGACGATTTTGCCATTCTCATTTCTTGAATAGTTAGATGGAAATTGCATCAATCCTCTTGCAATCCGGATCGTATATGGCTCTTCAACTACTAATGTATTGCTTTTAAGTTTTTCTTTTCTTCTTGCTAATTCTTTAATACTAACTCTTTTTTTTCTTCTTGCTAATTCCTTCATACTTACTCTTATTGAGTTTGGGTATGGAGGTACTTTTCCCTTGGCACCAAGTTCAATTGTTGAACTATCTTGAGTGGGAACCGCGGGACCCTTTCCTTTAATATCTACTACACTTGGTCCCCCTTGTTCCGTTCGACTTATTTTTCGTTGAGCATCGTCCTCCTTCTCATCCTCTGCTTCATATTCATTTTGCAAATGCTCAAATGCACAAGGGTTTCTTTTCTTTGATTCTTCATGCAATTCCCTAGCTTTTTTCCGTCCCACGACCCTCGATTCTTTGGTAGAAGGCCTACCTTTTCTCTTCCCTCTAATTGGTTCCTTGACAGAGTACCTTGTGTGCGGAAACACGAAGTAACTCAAGTTTGTCAACCAAATTTGCCTTTGCGCCTTATTTAATGTATCGTATTTCTTAGCTATAGCCTTTCCAACGTGGGTGTCGGCAAACGATGCACCAAAATCTTGCTCGACGATGGGTTCATCGAAAGACAATTGTTGCCAAAACGGATCAATATCTTGAATTGGGATCACACCGTCTTCTTCGTACTTGGGCATCATATGCCGGCAGGGAAGTCCCAAACTTGACATGTTAGGACAAACACACTCTTCTTCTCCGTGTAAGTTGCCCAATCTATAGTGCTTTATTTCGTACATTATCTTCTCAATAGCACAATGCGACACCTTATAAAAAATACTTTGGAGCAATGGTTCGTCTTTATAGCTGACGTGATTTCTAGAAAGGCTTTTTTCAAAAGATTCCTTAACTCTGTCAAGGTCATGGACAAAATAATCGTGCATCGCTTCGAAGACCGTAACAAACCCACCATCACAATTATGAAGCTTCTTCTTCATTCTGTTGTGAGATGACTCCATGGTACTTGTAGCTTGGTTGTCAAAGTGCCTATATTGGTTTGTGAACGCCGCTACAAACTTCTCTTTGTGGGGATTCAACCAATTGTCACAACTTTTGGATAATTACTCCAATGCAAGCATAACATACGAACATTTTCTTCATAGTCTTCCTTGGTGATAGACCATGTCAAAGCATCCCATTCAGTTTGGAAACTAGCCCATTTTAGTTCCGCCAACTTGTCATCCTCCTTGAATTTTTCTTTGGCCGCTTCTTGTTCTGATACCGGCAATTTATTAATTCTCTCCATGAAAAAATTTATGGTGTTCTTCGGTGTTCTTGGTGTTACGGTTGGGTACGACATGAAACCCAACCGTAACATTCTCTGAATCACAAAAAATCAAACTTTCATATCGTGATTTCATCTAATTTGTGCCATAAAAAGATCAAGAGTTTAATCTAGAGGTATCTAAATGCCACTATGGTTTATTGAATCAAAATCTAGGGTTTAAAAAAAAACCCATAAAATTTTCTTAAATTTCATCAAGTTTTTCTTCCCACCAAACACAAATTCAAAAAAAAAAATTGATCCTAAAAATTTGATTAAGAAATATTTCATGTTTAATTAATCATGATTAGCTTAATCTAATCTTAACTAATTAATGTAATTAACATTAATAATCAGGGATAGTTTGAGTATTTGATAAGAATTATGGATAAGGGGTTTTTGAGTTTTACTTCATAGTGTCCCTATTTCGTCTTATTATTGGAGCCCCTTTATTGATGTGGGAGCCCCTATATCAGGTTTCTAAAACAACTTAAGATTGGAAACTCTCTAATGTGGGACTTATGAATTTTTTCATTTATAAAAAAAAAACAAGAATCTATTTATTTTCTTAAAACCTTAAAATACATATTTTATATATATTGTTTTCCAACATTGATTGAGGTTAAGAAAAGTAACGTGTCATCCCCACCTGTCTACATTTCACCCAAAAATTTCCATAGTCCTCCTAAGGTTCTAAGAGAGACGCATTTTGAGTTCGTATGGAAATATGGTTCATACTGGAGTTTAAGATCCTGAAGTTCCTGTCCATTACACTGCATTTTTGGCAGAATTGAATAGACTAAATGTTACTCAGAAACGATCATTTAATATGCTAGTCAACAATAAATCCGATACTATTATTCGCCCTAAGGGCCCTGTGATTCCACCTTACAGAGGAGACATAGAGGAGGTCCATATTTTCAATGTGACTTCTTTCGCCACCAATTCGTCATACTGGATTGATTTTGTACCGACGAATGATTCAAATCTTCCTCCATTGATCAATGCCCTTGAAGGATATACTATCGGTGATAAATTAGCTCAAGGAACCAATTCAACTGATGGTAATTCTCTCTCTTTTTTCTACAAATTTTCGAGCTAAAACTTATGATATATAAGTACTATTATGGAGTTTCTTAACTAGTTTTATAAATCTATTAGTGAACTCATTGAGTTTATTGCAAAAGAGTTTCGTGCAACTTCGAGATTGGAATGGAGATCCTTGTTTACCTTCACCATACACTTGGGATTGGGTTACTTGTAATTCTGATGCCGATTCTCCTCGCATTACAGAACTGTAAGAATAATCTTCTTTACGCTTCTTTATTAGCTGCAGCTTCCTAATAATAGTTTCTTGATTGAGCACACCACTTTTAACTAGTTTTTAGCCCATGATGTTTTCAGCTCACGATTGGTGAAAATATATACTATCCATCATTCAGCCCATGCTATATTTTTCCTTTGTTTCTTTTATAACTAAAATGGATTTCTGTTTAATCGATAAAGAAGAACATATTATATACAAAGAAAATTTTTTAACGTGACAATTTTTTTCTTCAAAAACTATATAATCAAATATGTTAACAAAAGTAATTGACCGAAGACCATCGGCAGAATTAGGAATTACTATTGAGGGGATTAAATTCTTTTTTAAATAAACATGTAGATGTTTTTTTTAATAAAGAATAAACATGTAGATGTTTATGGACTAATAACTAAATATAAATTATAAAATAAAATTAGGAGGTTTTATTTGGTTATTAGAATTTTAGGTGGGCTAGGTCCAGGGTAATTAGTCAATCTTTGGCTTCGTCTACGCCGAACATCCCATGTAAAAGTTTATTTGTGAAAAAAAATTCAAACGGTTCTTGAGCTAAAAAACGTGTGAAGATGTTAAAGTTTGAAAAGATGGATACTTCCTGATGTGTAACTTCTAACATATAGGGTGTACAAAAACTTTTGAGATTTTCAATCCATTTTTTAAATTTGAGATTATTTTTTAATCCCTCTACTTTGATTCTGGTAAATTTTATACTCATTGGTATTATCATCCGACTTTACCACTGTACAAAAGTGAAACCTGTTAAATTTAAGATATATATCACTCAGAAAATCATATTTCTTTTATTACCAAATTAATTATGTAAAATAATACAATTTTGAAAAGTAGAGAGGCAATTTTCTAAAATATTTTAGGTATAAAATAAATTTAGATGGTTGAACAACTAAAAACGAGCTCGAGGATTTATACGTAAATCTTAAATTAAAGGTATAAAACTTTTGATCTCATTTAAAATCATTTTATCATCTGAGTTAGTTTTAGGTTAAAATTAGATTGGATGTTTCAAAAGAGTGTTGCTAGCTTCAAGAACGGTATGATTTACAAATAAGTGGTTTAATATTGAATAAGAAATATTATTTGAATAATACATGTCAAATATAAAAAACATGATTGAAAAACGGCCAACTACCATAAAATATACGGACGCCCCAAAAAAGTATTTTATTAGACAAAGAGGTATACTTTTATGTTAAAATCTTACGTATAAATCCATGTGAATGTATATATATATATATCAATCGTTCATGTTGGGTTTAACGTAAAACATGAATTATATCTTTCATAAAGCTATAAATTCTGCCGATTTTTATTTTATTTGCTTATTTTATATTTTTTTATAGTAAATTTTTAAAAATTTATTCTTAATAATTTTAAGCACTTAAATATCTTACTCATATAACAATTTTCAATCATAAATAGTACAATGATCATTTTTTTTTTAATAATTAGAAATTTTATTAAAAAACTTTAGTTAAGGGTAAAGTTAAGGGATAATTGGGAAAATGCCCCAAAAATGCATGTCCCGTCGGGAAAATGTCCCGCAAAGTTTTAATTCTGGGAAAATGCCACACAGTCACATTTTCATCTAAAAAGTCAATATCACGAGATTGACTGGTCAAATTCTCATGAAACGAGATATCGGTTACAAACAAAATTACCAAGATGCCCTTTCCAAATCTTACACGTGTGAAATAATATTACAACACGTGTGATGTTTGTACACGTGTTTATGTTGTTCAATAGAAGAACACGAGTCATGACTAGGGTTAAGTGAAAACCCTTTTCTACTCTTTTCTACTCTTCTTCTCCCTTTTCTACAGCCGCTCTACCGACGCGTCCCTTCTCAAATCAGAGATGAAAACCCTAGCCTCCATTCTTCTTCAGTGAAAACCCTAGCCTCCCTTCTTCTTCTTCAAACCGTTGTTCTTACCCAGGCTGTGTCGCAGTCGTCGTTGTTCGCAGGAACAGTTGAAGACGTGTTCTTTATGATCCAGTATTGTTCACAGCAGTTGATGAATCATTACAATCCAAGTAAGAAACATGCAACCCTATGATTATATTTCCTTATTAAGTTAATTTGATTTTTATTGAAATATGATTTTCTAGGGTTTTCAAAATTTGGGGCTTTTTTTTTGTTTTTTCTGTCTTAATTGGGGGTTTTCACTGGGGTTTTCCGATTATGTTTTTACTATAAATTGGGGGGTTTCAATGATTTTTTTGTTAAATTATTGTTTCATCAATTAGTTTTTTTTTTAATTGTTGAAACTGAATGTTGGTAATTTTCTGTTTGGAATTGGGGGTTTTTAAAACAATTTGGATTGTTTTTTCGTGTTTGAAATTGGGGGTTTCAATATGTTGATGAAATTGTCTGTTTGAAATAATCTGGATTGTTTTTTCCTGTTTTTCTATCTTAATTTGGGGGTTTTTAATGTTGATGAAATTGGTAAAAAATTTTTGGAATTGGGGGTTTTAATGTTGATGAAATTGTCTGTCAGTCACATTTTGGAGTTTTTTTTTCCTGTTTTGTCTATCGCAGTTTGGGGGTTTTTAATGTAGATGAAATTGGTAAAAAAATTTTGGAATTGGGGGTTTTAATGTTGATGAAATTGTCTATCAGTCACATTTTGGAATTTTTTTTCCTTTTTTGTCTATCTCAGTTTGGGGGTTTTTAATTGGGGGGTTTTAATGTAGATGAAATTGTTAAAAAAATATTGGAATTGGGGTTTTTAATGTTGATGAAATTGTATATCTGTCACATTTTTTATCTCAATTTGGGTTTTTTTAATGTTGATGAATTTTTTATTTTTTTTAATTAGGGTTCAGTGGAGATTAAGGAAGGAAGGAAGAAGAAAGGGAGCAAGCAATGCATCGGGATAAACAGTATGGTTTCTATTGTTTGTAATTATTGGTTTCAGTTGTGTGTATCTTTGTAAAACAAAAAAAATGTTGTTACTTAATATGAATATTTTGTTTGTAAACAAAAACAAGCAATGCAATGAACTTCTGTTACCAAAATTGTTGTCTGTTTTGAAAGTGTTGTCTGATTTTTATTATGTTTTTATGCTACTAGGGTTTTGAAAAGGAATTTTTGTTTAACTGTTGTGAATGGAAGACATGAAGGTAGAAAACTTTTTTGTGATGATGTTGTTGGCCAAGATATCTGTTTTAGTAAGTTTAAAGAAATGGTAGGGATTAGGTTGAGGGGAATTGGTGTTATACTACCATCAGTAATTTTATGGGATGATTATGAAATTAAAAGTGAATTGGATTTTTTTGATATGTGGGGAAATGCTACAGAAGATGAGGTTGGGTATGTCTCACTAGGACTATCTGTTTTAGGTTGTAGTCAAACTGTTAGTGGTTCAAGTGTAAGTGTTGTTTCTACACCAGGGAAAAAGACAGTGTGTAAAGCAAAGGTGATAGTTAGGAAATGTCCAAGATTACAAGAAAAGGCAGGCAGGAAGGAAAGTCTTGCTTTTGATGGAGATAGTGATATTTTCAGTACCCAAGCTAGTATTGCTGATAATCAAGAAGGCATCACTAAAGGAAAGGAACAAGTTAGTGTACAACTTAACTTTGATGATGATGAAGACTTCTTAATACAAACAAATACACAAGCTAGTATTGATGAGTAGGTACAAGTGAATCTTCCAAATGAAGCTTTGGATGAATGTCATCCAGATGGTGATCCAAATTTTCATTATGTAGACAGTGAAGATGAAGGAGACAAAAAAAGTTATGGTGAATGGATAAGAGGGCATCTTCGAAGAGAAAATGTGCATGATGGTAAGTTTTAACTTTATATTTTTATTTTTGCATATTTTGTAGATCTTTATGCTAATAGTTTGTTTTTTGGCCTTGCAGAGAATGATGGGTCAGGAGAAAAAACTGGGGATGCAGTTGATGATGGGTCTACAGGCCTTGATGGGCCTGCAGTTGGTGGGCCTGTTAGTGATGTTGGGCCAGTAGAAAAAACTGGGCTTGTAGGTGATGATGTGCCTGCAGTTTGTAGTGGGCCTGCAGTTGGTAGTGGCCCTGCAGTTAGTAGTGGGCCTGCAGTTGATGGAGTTGCAGTTGATATGGTAGCATGGGAAACAATTTGGCCAATATGTAGAGGACCCAGGTGATTTGACAATAGAGAATGAATATATTCCTGTAGCTTCTTCTGGTGAATTTTGTAAAGGAATGACATTTGAAGATAAAAATGCTTTCTTAAGGCATTTAAGGGAGTATGCAGTGTTAGAGCATATTGTATATAAGTTGAGGAAGTCAGAGCCTCATAGAGTGTATGCTGAGTGCAAGAACAAGCAAAGTGAAGGTTGTATGTGGGAAGTTTGTGCAAGGAAAATAGTTGGTGAGGCTACTTTCACAATTAGGAAATGCAACTTGGTGCACAAATGTATTGGTAGTGGAGACCCAAATAAAAATCCAAAGTGCAACTCTAGATTTGTAGCTGATCATTTGAAGAAAACATTGAAACCTTGTGATGGGATTCCAAAGCCTAGGCAAATACAAGACTTCTTAGTTTGGGGTGACCTAAATACATAAATCCCTTATTGGGTTGCTTGTGAGGCAAGGGTATGTAGTTCAACTTAACTTTGATTTCTTTTAATTATTTCTAACTTTTTTTTTTTATCTTTCTTTGTTTTAAGGTGCATCTGCTTCAAGATCAAAATGGAAGTTATGAACACTCTTACTCAATTGTTCCTAGTCTTTGTCAAGTGGTTACAGAGTTAAATCCAGGTAGCATTGCCAATTTCACTTACATCCCATATGAGAAAGGAAATAAATTTAACAGTGTTAGAATATCCTTTCATGCGCAAACTCAAGGATTTAATGAAGGTTGTAGGCCAGTTATAGGGTTGGATGGTTGTCACTTGACTGGAAAATTTGGCGGTGTTCTACTTGCAGCCACTGCTTTGGATGGTGAAAATGGTCTTTTCCCACTAGGAATTTGTATTTGCAGGAATGAGAGTGAGGAAAACTGGTATAATTTTTTGAAAGATTTGAAGCCTAAGGTTATAACTAGATATGGATTGACATTTGTATCTGATAGACAAAAGGGACTTCTAGAATCTGTTGTAGAATTGTTCCCAGAAGCCAATCACAGATACTACGCAAGGTAATGGCTTCATCTTTTTCTTAAATACTTTTCATATATTTATCTTTTGACTTAATATGCTATTTTTTGATATTTCAGGCACTTATACAAGAACTTTTTGACCAAGGGATTCAAGGGTCCAAAGCTAACGAGTCTAGCATGGAATGCTGCCAAGGCTTATAAAAAGTCTCATTGGAAGGTTATTTCTAAAGTGTTTTTTATTTGTTAAAAATGCTTTGAAATGATATGTTTTGTTTGTGAAATGATATGTTTTGTTTATGAAATGATATGTTTTGTTTAAAATGCTTTTTTATTTGTACAGATGTTTTGAAATGATGTTTTTTTTAATACTAATCTTTGTTACTTAATGTTTAGGTGCATATGAATGCTTTAAAAGAGGCGGATATTGCTGCATACAACTATCTAGAAAAAATAGACCCCCAATCCTGGGCAAGATCTTGGTTCCCACATGATTCTGCATGTGAGCATATCAACAACAATTTTTGTGAATCCTTCAACGCAATGTGTTGCAACATTAGAGACAAACCTGTGACTAAGATGGTCACAATGTACTGTCAGTTGGTCATGGGCCTGTATGCCAAAAGATCTACATTTGCTGCAATATGGAAGGATGAAGAACTGGTTCCTGCAGCGCTGACTCTAATTAGTAAAATGAAAGAATGCATAGGGAAGTATCACTCCAAACCTGCACAAAAGCTGAAAATATATGAGGTTACTAATATATCAACAAAGAAAGTATTTACGGTTGATATTGTATCCAAAACATGCACTTGTGTTCAGTGACAACTGAGGGAATTCCCATGTCAGCATGCAGTATGTGCATTGGTCAAATTGAGACTAAACTGCGCCTTGTAAGTATTTTTATGTTGTTGAATTGTTTAGTTGATATAAATGTTTTTGATTTTCTGAAATAATTTATCTGTTTAACGTTTACAGGTATTGTAGTAAATACTACACTGTGGAGTATTATAAGAACACATATGGATTCACAATAACTCCATTAGGTGACAGTACAAATGACTTCCCCAACGTATGCCTTTAATTTAAAATTTTCATTTTAATAATATTTTAATAAAGATCTAAGAAACATTACTATTTTAACCTTAGGTTTTGTCTTTACATTTATATAAAGAATACAAATCTTTTATCATTCATTTATCTTTCTTATCCTCTAGTTTTGTTTTTCTTCAACAGCCACAAGTTGATATCATCCACCCAGATCTGATGAGAAAACCAGGAAGACCTTGTGTGAATAGAAAGAGGTCTTGGACAGAGACTGACAAACAAAAGAAGGCTAGACATTGTAGCAGATGTGGTGGATTTAATCACAACAAAACTACTTGTCAAGGTGGAGATGTTGGATCTAACCCTAAGAAGAAAGGAGCAACCACTGAATGCCAGGTGGATGGTGAGTCATTTGTTGAAAAAGATGTAGTTTCAAAGAGGATTAGGAAGAAGCATGCAACAACTACTTCAACTGCAGGTACAACTTCCTTCTCAAAAAGGACTGCAACCACTACTTCTTCTTCAGCGGTTGCCGGGACTAACAAGAAAGAAAAGGCCTCTAGAAATATCAAAGTGAACCAAAACTTTACTGCAGGTTCAGGTTCAGGTTCACATGTGGAAGTTAATTTTAAACAATCATTCAACACTTCAGAGTCCTCTTCCAAAAGGCAAAGAAAGGCCAAGGTTCCATATGATGTTTGATTTGTTTATTCTCTTCTTGGATTATGCTTTTTTGATTTTAAAACATTTAATGGTCTTTAGACATTGGTAATGATGTTAAATTTGTCTTTATTTACAGACAACTAGTAGTGGATTTTATTTTATTTTGAGAATCCTATATGTTGGATTAGTAATTTAGCATCTTATGTGTGTGTTTGTTTTTTTCAATTTTATCTTATGTTTTAGTATACAGGTGATTTTGTGTCAAATTCGTTTTGTGTAGTGTGAAACTGCCACGTGTCCAACGGTTGAGATGTAAAATGTTTTCATCAAACTGCCACGTGGCAAAGTCCAAAAAGTCAAATTGTCACGTGTTAATATCCTAATTCAGTCAAACTGCCACGTGTTAACATCTTATTCAGTCAAACTGCCACATGTCAAAATCTTGTGAATTTAGGGGACATGTTAGGTATTTCTATAAAAGTTTTGGGTATATTTACATAACTTTAATCCACATCGTTCATTCATGGAGGTTGCCACATGTCGAAATCTGGAATAAAGGGTAATTTTGTCAAAACTCACACATGTGTGAACACACACGTGTGTCTAGTTTGACTATTTAACACCATTTGGATGGAAAATATGACGGTGGGGCATTTTTCCAGAATTTAAACTTTACGGGATATTTTCCTGATAGGGCATGCATTTTTGGCGCATTTTTCCAATTATCCCTAAAGTTAAAATTTAAAACTCATCCAAAATATGAACATGAAACATCTAAATCCACCGGCTGAAATTGATACGGTGATTTTTCTCTTACCACTTTTACCCGGTCAAACGCTAACGAACAAATCAATGGGATGAAAAACAACAATGAAGATGTAGATTAAAGTTAAATTCATTTTGCACCCAGTTAGATGATGGATCTTTACAGGTATCTTAATAACCTTGGATTAGCAGGCACTTTACCCGATTTTAGTGCAATGGATGCTCTCGAAGCCATATAAGTTATGAAATTATTTGCGATAAAAAATAATATTTTAATTTTGATATAAACTTTCTTAATTTTTTATATTTTTCTATATATTTGTAGAGATTTGCACAACAACAGTTTGACGTAAGAAATTCTTGATTTTCTTGACATATTTCCTAAGCTCAGAATATTGTAAGTTCAAAGTTTCCTTGCAACTTTCGTTGCACTACATGATAAACCATGAAAAAATAAATTAATTATTGTTTCTTTTATTCTCGTAGAAATTCGGCGGATAAAGATTTTTCAGGAACAATACCTTCATCACTATTAGATAACGTCAATTTGAAATTGAAATATGTTAACTTTGTTTTTTGGTTCAAAATGATGCATTCAATTTATCTTACAAATTTTAACCAAGTATTATTTGATTTCCTTTTTATAGCGCATCGGATAATCCAAATTTGTTTTGCACGAACACCTTAATTTGTAATAACACTAAATCGAGAATTCCTTCTCTAAGTAACAAAAAGAGCTCTGAAACATTAATGCAACTAATAATAATACTTCTAGTTTCGTTTTCTGATTTGTTATTGTAAGTTGATGACAATCACAATGGCGCAACATAGTGAAGTTCATTACCGATATCGAGAAGCCTATACATGCTAAGGATCAGTCACTTAGATTTCGTCTCTTAAGGGCATCCACAATGGCTAGAGTATAACCAAAGAGTAAAGAGTAAAATTTTTATTTTTTGATCCGGTCCAAAAACAACGGCCCAGAGACTAAAAATGATCGGGCGGTCTTCCAGTATGACGCTTGTTGTTGGGCGGTTATCTAGCGTAACGCTTGTTGGGACGGGCGGTTGTCTAGCGTAACGCTTGATGTAGGGCGGACAACTGGCTGAACGCTTGATGTGGGACGGTAACAAGATAATGCCTGATGATAGACGGATTCCTAGGACCACGCCAAGAGACGGGCGCTTTATTGGACAAACGCATGATGGAGCGGTGCTTCAGCATTACACATGATCGATTGTGTACATGTGCAAGGGAAGTGTGTGCGGTAAAACACGGGCGGTGCCCTCACATCCCGCCTAGAAATCCAAGCGGACTCCTAGCATCCCGCTTGATTACATTGGTGTCTAATACTAACTGTTACGCTTAGATTAACTTTAGTCTAGTTAAACTTTAGTATATAATTATACTTGGATTATCTTTAGCCTGTTTAATTTCATTTAGATTAAAGTTTAATTAGTCTATTAATTAGTTTAATTAATTTATTAAAGTTTAATTAGTTTGATTAAAGTTTAATTAGTCCATTCATTAGTTTAATTAGTTTAATTTAATTAATAACTCATGGCATGTAGAATTACAAACTAATATTTAATGGATTTACGCTTAATCTAATTACAAATTCAAGCGTAGCTTTAGCATGCCGCTCCACACAATGGTAATTGGTTGTTGTTTAACTTCACTAATACTAACTCTAGCGGACGTTTAGGATGCCGCTCCATGTTGGGCGGAGCCTTAGCATTACGCTTGGACCAAGCGGTTTTCTAACGTTACGATTCAATGGGGCGGTGATTTGGTTACCGTCTGTTAGTGGGCATGATACTAGACGCACGCTCCATCAGGCGTAATCTTAGGTGAGCGGTTGATCAAGCGTTGCGCTAGAATAACGTCAATGTTTTCAAGCGTTGCGTTAGAATAACGCCTGGCATCAAGCGCTTCACTACACAACCGCCCGATTCTAAGCGGACGCCACACCACCGCTCGACTAAACGCAGTTTAGTCCAGAAAATTTCCCATATTTACTCCGCTACAGTGAAAATTCCGGACCAAACCAAAGACTAAAAGTAATCGTCCCGCTGTGGCTGGAAAAACTGGACCATCGACTACTTCTAGTCTTTGGTCCGTGATTTAGTCCAGCCATCGTGGACGCTTTAAAATGGACGCTCTAAAAAAACTTATTAGTGGAGTATTTCACGTACTTTTACATAACGATATATTCTTTATCTTTGTGGTTTCGTTATATGTGGTAATGGACGCTCTAAAAAAACTTATTAGTGGAGTATTTCACGTACTTTTACATAACGATATATTCTTTATCTTTGTGGTTTCGTTATATGTGGTATGTCGTGCTAGTGTGAAACCATATGGTATTTATAAACACATATATAACAAATTGGATAAAATACCTCTATAGAAACCTGATTTAGGGGCTTCCACATTTGTAGAGGGGCTCTTCATATAAGACGAAATAGAGACATTTGAAGTAAAATTCAAAAATCCCTTATCCATAATATTTTCATAATGGCTAAACTACCCCTGATTAGTTAGTATTAGTAAAACTAATTAGCTAATAGATTAGGCTAAACATAATTAATCTTAAATAATCTTATACTTAATGAAATCAAATTAATTTTTTTTTTTTTTGGTTTGGTGAGAAGAAAAATTAGAAGAAATGTACAATAATTTTGTAGGTTTTTTTTTAAAACCCTAGATTTTGATTCAATTAACTAGAGTAGTGAGGGATACCTCTAACTTAAACTCTTGGTCTTTTAATGGCTCAAATTTGATGAAATTATGTTATAAAAGATGATTTATTTTTGATTCAAAGAATTTTACGGTTGTTTTTTCATGTCGAACCCAACCGTAAAATCCTTTTACGGTTGGGTGTTCTTCCCAACCCAACCTTAACAGTTATTTCAGGGATGAACACCAAATCGTAACAGTTTTACGATTGAGTTTTAGCATCGGACCCAACCGTAAAACTGTTACGGTTAGGTGCTCATCCTAGAAACCAACCGTAACAAACAATCACTAGTCAAAGTTTTACGGTTGGGTTTTAGCATCGGACCCAACCGTAACTAATCTTCAAACCCAACCGTAAAATTAGATGAATAGATTTGAAGATTTTTTCATTTCTATCTTGTAGATAATTAAAAGACAAATTCAACCCAAAAAAATGAGATCAATCGGACATCGTATGAGGGAGTTATGATCAAAACGGTGAAATACAAAAAAAAATCCAGGAAGAATTACGATTGGGTTCGACGCAATAAACACAACCGTAAATCTGACACAAAAATGAAGCCCAAAATCCCCAAATTTACGGTTGGGTTTTATGGGTCGAACCCAACCGTAATTCTTCCTGGATACTTTTTGTATTTCATCGTTTTGATCATAACTCCCTCATATGATGTCCGATTGGCCTCATTTTTTTTGGGTTTACTTCGTCTTTCAATTCTCTACAAGATAGAAATGAAAAAAATCTTCAAATCTATTAATATAATTTTATGGTTGGGTTTGAAGATTAGTTACGGTTGGGTTTTCCAATCAAACCCAACCATAAAATTAGATGAATAGATTTGAAGATTTTTTTTATTTATATCTTATAGAGAATTTAAGTTGGCCAAAAAAAATGGAGTGAGAGATCGGAGTCAATTCAGGATTTTGAGAGATACATAAGTTGGCCAAAAAAAATAGATTAACCTGGAACCCATATATTAAACTTTTTAGTTCTATACTTTTAACTGTTTATTATATAAAAGAGGTTTGTTCGGGTAAAAAGTAAAAATAAATAATTAAAGATGAAACATTTTCCTTGCTGCCACCAGACTAGAACTACAACATGAGTGCTCCACAAATAACATCTCCTCGTGCAGTGGGGCTTTACCACCTAACAGAGTCTGTAGATCGATGTTGCCAGATGCGTCCGGAGTTTAAGTGACCGTTTTGTAAACGATGAATACAAAGGCGATCGTCCAGCGGAGAAGGTAATCACTCTACAAATGATACAAGATAGTAAGAACCACCCAACCCAAGATGCCATGCTAGATTTCGGGGGTTGGACGTGTAAATGGTAACTTGTGCGGTGGGGGAAAACGTTGTAGCTGCCATCTGAAACATGAACCATTTTCGGAGAACTAGAAGCCACTATCTTTGTCACACACCAGTGTAAGCAACAAGCATCAAAATACCAACAATACAACCAGAATGATTCTCATACTTCATTTTTCAAATTTTATTTATTTGAACAAAAAAAGTTCTAAAATAACATGAGAAACAAGAACCAGGGTAGCTGCTATCTGAAACAAGAACCATTTCAGTACTAACATTGTTGGACCTTGTAAATAACCGAATATAATCACATATAGATCCCTACACCCATATATCGACTAGGGCTGTCAACGAAATTTATCGAAACAAAAACTGACTCAGCCGGTTCCGTTACGATAATTGTTATCGAATATCGGACATCCGATAACTTTCGATGGAATCTCTAAAATCCTAGACGATTCTATTAGGTTAAGGTTCTCGGATATTTTTTCTGACAAGTTCCGATAAGCTCCAAAAAAAAACACTTTCGTAAAACCACACAAATGAAAACCTAGAAATAAAGTTAGGTGAAGATGATGATCAAATGAAAACCTAGAAAATCCTAACTTAAAGATGATGAAGATGAAAAAATCAAATTCCAGAAAATTTTGATGTTGCTGCAAGTTCATCATGTGAAGAAGATGAAGAAATCGTGACTAAAAGTAGAAAACTGTTGTTGATTTCGTTGTCTATTCTTTCAAATTCATAAGTTATAACAACAGTTTTTCCTACAATAACAATTTCCGGTTTTAATACAAATGAAGATAGTCATTTTTCAACTGCGTCTAGAGTATGTCGTAGATTCAATAAATCATTTTAATTCTTTTACGACTCAGTTGGTCAGTTCTTTTTGTATTTTTCTTCTTCTCAAGCACTTTTGAGCTATGTACCTATCTTTTGAGAGTGTTTTGGACGAGATGAGCTAAGTCCCATCACTGGACAATGAAGGAAGCTATTTTCCACACTTGTTTGGTAACTATATTCGATTCTTTATGACTTTTTGCACTTATTTTAATTGTTTCATGGTTTTTCTTAATTGGTTGTCATTTAATTTGATGGGTCATGCTTAGCTTAAGTGTTTTGATGGTCCATACTTAGGATTTACAATCAATGTTTCAAAAATATACTTTTGGAAAACAAAAAAAGAGTCCATAAAAGAGCTTAAATGGTTAAGAATCAATCTTTGTACCACATGAATGTGAAAGTCGGTGGAATTCTGAGTCTCATTCCCTTGTAATTTTTTCATTATCTTTTATTTATTTTCTAGTCTAAACTAGGAGTAAGTCTAAAATCAGTCTTCACAAGTCCGAGCGAACGATACTTTATTTACCACATCTACAAACCACATCAATTTTTGCGCCGTCAACGCGGACTTGTTTTTAGATTTGTTTTTAGTTTTTTTTTTAAGTTAGTTATTTTAGTTAGATTTTTATTTTTATTTGTTCTATTTTACGTTATTGGGTATTTTTATTTGTATTACAAGTTTCTGATCAAAAAAAAATTGGAGCCAAAGATTATATTGATTTATTAAAGACTTCAAAGATAAATCGAAAAGAACGAAAAAAGAAGACAAAATATTTTTATTTTATTTTTAGTTAAAATTTTTGTAGGGTTTTTATTTTTATTTTTAGAAAATTCTATTAGGAAATTCTTATTATTTTTGTAATCATTTTAGGTATTTTTCTGTTTTTTCTTATTTTTGTACTTTGGTCTTTTGGACATTATTATTATTTTTAAACCCTACGAAAGAGTAATTTAAATTCAAACTGCAACATGGAAGGACGACAATTACGATATTGTCTCGGCCCCTCGGGTTTGTACACTGACATAGGAGTCGGTGGCCTGAGCCTATGGTTGTGTCGTAATCAACCAAAATAATCGAGTTCTTACTCTTCCAAAATAGATTTAAGTATAGCAAATAAGAACAAGTTCGTTCCCACAGAGAGGCAGTGATTGTGATTTATTTTCAGTTATGTGAGTAAACATGGGGGGTTGTGTTGTGATTTAAACTAAATTAAACTAAAGCAAACTAAAGCACGTAAATAGAAATGTAAATCAGGGAAAGAAAGCATTGGTTAGAGAATTCATCGTCCGTTTTCCAACATGTTATCAATCAAAGCATACTCAACATTCATGCATTAGTAACACCAATAACCCTAAAGCATCCTATCGCAGGGCTACTCCGTCAAAACTCCTAATACCATCAGAGAGGGTATCGCGCCACTCTCTGAATCCTTAACACCGGATAACTCGATGTAAACACCAAGTTTAACCCAATGAAAGCAATGGTCTTAGTGAGTTGAGGTTATTCTAAATAACCCGATGCATCGCGCAACTCGGATTTAATCTAGGTCAAGCTTCTACACATACTTGCATGGCAATTTTAAGTATTGTTAACAAATATGCTATACTACTTGTAACTAGAGTCCTTCGACAATTCCGGATCGAAAACTCTAGTTTAGTTGTAGATATCAATGCATGCTCATTCAATTTGCAACTTAAACAAACACACAATCAATCATACATGGCGTTATAATCAGTAGAACATGAACGATACTAAAAACAACATGAACATATAAGCATGCGCCATTCAATTGATAAACATGTCTTTAAACTTCAGATTACATCCCTAACCAATATAGAGGGTTTAGCTCATCATGGGTTTCTCAAAACCCATGGAAAAAAATTAAGAAAAAAATTAAATCAAACCCGGAAAAGTTGCGACGAATGATCACAGCTCCGAAGTGCTGCGGAAGTAGCCAACAGCCTCTTCTTCCTTGCTGTGTACGTCTGTCCCTGTATTCTTCTTGCTGTCCTCTTCTCTTTTTCTGTCCGTGTATGTATATCCAAAAACTCCTGGATACTTTGTGTTTTATATGTGCTCAAATCCGAAATTAGTTGCGTGAGAACTTTGAATTTAGCCTTTTCGTGAGTTTCCTTTGTTGCTTCAAACTCTCGGCTGCCAACTTGTGGCTAACTTGGTTATGCAAACTTTGTATAGTGAACCTGACCCCAAAATATCCCTTGAGCCTCCAATATATGCTATAGCCACCTCTCCAAAAGGCTTGCCATGAGAAAGGCCTGATTTCTTCCTATAGAACTTGAGTTAGCCACTTTCACAATCCTAGTAGAACTAGGAAATGTGCTAAGTTTCCTTATTCCACTCCAACAAGATATATCAACTCCAAACTCTTTCCTAATCCCATATGACTTCCCCAAGCTAGCTACTACTCCACCAAGGCTATCTACTAGCCCATCAAACCAATCTAGCACCTCCAACTCGTCACTTAGCACATTAGCACATACGGTTCAGCCACTTAGCGCCTGGGCGCTAACAGCACAAGCTAGTTTGCCACCATGTGGCTTTGCCCATAACTTCCTCATACGAGATCAGAATGACCTCGTTCTTTTGCCGTTGGCTTTGTAATTCAATTTCCTACACTGTGGAGGGTGAAAGGCCTAAATTCAGCAGAGTTTTACTGGCTCCTCGGTAATTCTTCTAATACAGCTCCATTCTACGGGTTTCTGAACTGTAACCTGAAAAGGCGACTAAACTTCGAAAGTAATGATAAAACATAGTAATTCACTCAAATATAGCAAATAAGGGTCAGGAAAAACTACCTTAAATGTATGATTTATGCACCTATCAGCATACCAGAAGGGTTTCTAAACAAGCATAAACAAGGCCGACTCAACCAAATCAAACCTACTGAATTTAGCAAACAAAAAGCATGACGGCTCCACTTAGATTGTTTCTAGACTAGCTTTTATTCTTCCAAAAGGTAACTAGTTACAGTTTTCGTAAATCTCTTAAAACGATCCGAATTAGATTAAGTCGAATAGAAACAGGATAAGCTCTAAGGAGCTTCGATAACCCTGCCTCTTTGGCATCGTTTCCTTGGGTTATAAGGCGGCTCGAATCTACTTAAAATAATCTTCCTAAGATTTGAGTTAGGATAACAGAGTAACCAATATAGTCCTTTTGAATGACTTTCCAATAAGCTCGTTACCCTATAGGTCTCTTTCTAGTCAAATTTTAGGCTTAGGTTCGCGTAGAGAACGTGTTCCTAAGTCGTGCAGAAAGGATACGGTGATAAAATCCGAACCCTTATCTTATATGTCCAGTTTCTGCCCTTTACTAGAAAAGTAAATTGCGTATTCAAGTCCTCAACATATACGCATTACGAAGGAATACAGAAAACCCACTGACAAGGGATTCGTGGGTTGATCGAGTCTTACCTCCTGTATCAGTGGGGAGAGAGGATCACCCTGCCTAACTCCTCTAATACTCTTTATGTAACCAAAAGAGGAGCCATTGATAAGCAATATAAAGGAAGCAGTGGAATAACATAATCTGACCCACTTACACTATCTTGAAGTGAAACCCATCTTCTGCAACATCTTCTCCAGAAAGTCCCAACTAACCCTATCAAAATCTTTTTCTAAGTCTATTTTACATATCAAACCAGGTTTACTTGAGCTAAGTCTGCAATCCACCATCTCATTAGCAATGAGAGTACCATCCATAATCTGCCTTCCCACTATTTAAGCACATTGTAATGGAGATATGAGCTTTTCCATGACCAACTTCAATCTATAAGCAAGTACCTTAGAGATAATTTTGTAAACACTAGTTAGTAAATAAATAGGTCTACAATCTTTAACAGTTCCAATAGAATATCTTTTAGGAACTAGCGCAATGAATGTGGAATTATGTTTACTATCAATGCATCAATTATTGCAAAATTCATGCATTACTTCCATCAGGTCATGTTTCAAAAAATTCCAGCACTTCAAGAAGAACATGATAGGGTACCCATCATTCCCAGGAGTTTTGTCTTGTGTATAGGAACTTCATTTTCAGTGAAAGTTGCATCTAAAAATGCAGCCTCTTTTGAGTTAATACTGTCAGACTGAATGTCTTCAAACTTAGGTCTAATCAAGTGTTCTTCAGTGAATAAAGACTTTTAAAATTCCACAGTATGATCCTGCAACTTAGCCTTGTCAGAAGTTAAAACACCATAAATACAAAGTTGTTTAATTTTATTGTACCTCTTTATTTGCAGAAGCGATTCTCATAAAATGAGTTGTGTTTCTGTTTCCTTCCTTACGCCACTTAGTATTTGATTTGATTCTATATGCATGCTCCTCCATAAGGGAGACTTTTTCAAACTCATATTTTAAGTTTATCTTGTCAAGCAACTCCTTTAAGAATGACATCTTCAGTAGCATGATCAATAACTTGAATATCAGACAAAATATTGTTTAGTCTTGTTGTAGTATGTTAGAAGTCTCTTTCTTCCACAGCTTAAGCAATTCCTTGAGTTCTTTTAGCTTTGACCATAAAACACTACTTGGTGAACCTATAAAACAGAAAGAACTCCACCAAATCAACAAAATCATTCTCCATGAACCAAATCCGAATGGACTAGGGCCCCGAGAAGGGTCAGAAAGATGTAGGATGAGAGGAATGTGATCAGAAGTAGGTATAGGTTTGGCTAGTTTAGAGAAAAGAGGGAATTTAAGCTCAAAAGATGGAGAAAGAAGAAACTTATCCAATCTGCACATAATTGGATTAGTCTAGTTGTTTGACCATGTATACCTGACACCTTTGAGAGGCAAATCGATCAGATCATGTTGAGAAATGAAGATGGAAAACTTCTTCATGCTTTTTGAGGTTTTAGAACAACCGTTTTTCCTCACGTTTGAGCACAATATTGAAATCACCACCAAGACACCAAGGTGGATCCCAAAAATTGCACAAATTAATTATCTAAATCCTCCCAAAACTATTAGGGACATACACATTTGTCAAAATCCACTGGAAACCATCTGCCTTGTTGGTACAAGCAATGGAAAGTGAATGCACGTTGGAAGCAATAACACAAACAGTAGCAGCTCCTTTTCCTTAACGCTCTGAAAACCCTAGCATCGCTTGGGCATCTTTTTCTCAGGTATGCTCCTTTGGAGAGGATATGAGCAGGAAAAACACTCTTTGATCTACTTACTTCGCTTCTTAATGTCTAGTAGTATTTTAGATTTTATTTCCATTTGTATCAAAAAACCAAATCCAAATATCAAAACCCTAACAAAAACATCATGATCCTTTCTCTATTGATCATCTAAACCTTTGGTTTGCCGGCCTAATGCGACTAATTTATTGCTTTGTCTACTCTAGATCACATCATAATTTCGATTCAATGGATCAATATCTTTGATAGCTGCGATGTTGTGTTGTTTTGAGGATTGTTTTATAAAAGAAGAAAACAGATATTATCGGCGCGTTTCTTATCTCCAATTATTCTCGGTTATCATGTATGTCTTCACATGGGTTTTTTCCATCGACGATTTTGGTCAAATATCATATTTTATAATTTCAACGGAGCTAACCTTTCAATTCTTCTGTGATGTTTGCATATCCCATTGATTGGTTCCTAATTGGCGTTCTAGGTCAGTTTTCGACTATTCATAACCTTTTATTCCCTTGTTGATCTATATATGTTCAATCCTATTTTCTCTCAATTCCTAATTGATCCTTAACCCCATAATAACCAACCTTTGCCTTAGATTTGTTACCTGTATTTGTTTCATGTGTTAGCTACCTAGTCAAGACTTTTCTATTAATACCTAATCACCATGTATGGTGATATAAAAATCGTATATTCTCACAAAATACCTTGATAATTCCTTGAATCTGATCCTCGGAAGGAACCTATTTCTATCTATTTACTCACCAGTTAGTTCTGTGTACTACACTTCTTTTGTAAAAGTTTGGTTTGTTGTTGGTGGGTTCCTTAAATTCCTAAATATAGCTCTTTCACTATTATGTATGCCTTGACTGTTGTAGTTTAAAATTTTAGAGGGAGTATGTCTCATTGAAGATTGGGTTTTAATACATCTTGATTAGTTGGGAGTGTTACCATGGACTATTTAGTTTTTTCTCTGAGGCAAGAGCAATTATGGATACTCATTTGTGGTGCTCCTTTGGGAGCCAGAACAATTTCTTCATGATATGGATCTTAAATCAGTGGATATGATTCTTCTTAATAAATTGAACATTCAATGCGTCATGGATTTTGTTGACAATAGAGGTTATGTAACTCATGTTGGAAGAGATTATAGCCTATAACAAACTAGTTCGGCCTCAGCTAGCCGTTGTCGCTTATGACTATCTTCGACTTCTTCAAGAACAAAGGATGGCCAGTATCCCCGAGCCAGAAAAACCAACTTTTAAGAAATTTGTAATCAATATGCCTAGGTTCGGTTGATATGTGTTATGAAACACTGCTGAATTAAGGGACATTCTGGTGGCCAAATCACCTTTATCATCACCTATTATCTACATTTCACTAAGCCTTGGTATAGAAGAAGATAATGAAGAAGAAAATAGTACTGAAAGGACATCTCATTAGGATTTTTCTAATGGCAGTAACCCTGCAACAATACAAATTGCAACAACTTTAACCTTAACTTGGATCGTATTCTTTCAAGACAATTTAGTAGCAAAACATAAATTCAGTTATTGGGTCAGCAGACTACCTTTATTTATTTGTGCTTGTTTTCTCTGTTAACACCAGTGTATTATTTTTAGAGTCCCAGATAGTTTAGTTAGTAGTTTAGCTCCTCTTCAATTTTCTTTAGTTTAGTATAAGTCAAGCCTGTAATACCTGTTGTATCTTTTCAGTTTAGTTACATTTAGTTATTTGATAGAAGTAGTAACTTTAATAGATTTATTTGTTTAATTTAGTTGAATATGTAGTTCCTTTTGTACCAATATTTCAGTTTTAGGAACCTTGTAATAGCATTATTAGCACTATTAGTACTAATCCTTCAAGGGAAGAGTTTGATACTACTTGAAGACACAATCAAAGCTAAAGACTCATTTTGTAGTTATGGATCAAGCCGAAAAAAAATGAGTAGACATATATCACTCGGGAAGTTCACCGTAACAACAAGATACAAAGTCCTGATTAGAACATTCAATCAATTACATCGAACACGTCTATCTCCAACTAAGTTCCTGTGGATACTGTCTTGTCCACCAAAAGTTTAGTTTTTATTGTGAAAAGCATTGACCGAAGACTTTTGACTTCGTCATTCCCCCCGATGCGACTCTGATCCGAAGACTGCTATTCTGTTAAAATATCATGTTGATGCAGATTCATGGCTTACCAATCTAATTGTAATTGATGAATCTTAGGGTATTATATATCCTCGTGTAATATTCCTTTAATAGTTTAATAAATTTTATGATTCAAAACAAAAAGGAAAGTGAATAATCATCCATTAAAGAATTAAAAACTTTTAACATGTCTTTATTCCATAAATAATCATTCTACCCGAACTACCAACAGATTGTTGGAATGTCCATCTATAATTATTATTTCCGCAGATTTGATGAATATCAAAGTCAGAGTAGTACATCATCTTTGTCTCTTGAAGAATGATAATATAAGTCTTGTACATTTGAATGATTTTGTTCACCACATATCATCTATCAATTGAACAAAGACCTCTTACATTCCAAGAAAGAATTCGAGTATTTATTTAAAAACCTTTATACACTAAACCTTTTCTTCTTGATTTGAACCGATTTTCCAACGTTGGAAGTTTTTATACCAATCCTCTTGCATTCATTCAGCAAATTCTTAGGTAGAACACCATTTGTCTGAGGAGAAGAGCAAGTATCATCACATACACCATCTATAAAGTCAGGTTCAAATCCAGGTAGAAAAGTTGGTGTAGATGACGAACAAGTGAAGTCATATACTTCTTCCAAATTGTTATCAGTCATCTTCTCAAGTCATATACTTGGAAGCCAATAAGAGGAGCCTCTTTTATCTTTGGTTATCTCAAGGTTAATTCAGTATCATTGGCAGAGCTGCAAATGGCTTGTACAACCAAAAAAAAATTTATGTGAACTGCCTGATAACAGATATCCTACTCCTTATAGGATTCTGTTCTGTATTCTTATCTTGTGTATCAATCCTATACATATAGGAGTCTTTATCCTTATCTGATTGTATATCAAAAGGTTATATAAACCATGTAAACACTTATGAGAAAGATATGAAAATATATTCATCTAACATGGTATCAGAGCTTTGATCCATTTTTTTTTACACAAACCGGCACTATCTACTCCAGAACTAGCTTACTGCACCTTCCATCATCACCTGCATACACCCAACAGTTCCACCCTGAGCACAGCATCCATCAGCACCTTTAGCATCCAGTCTACCATCTAGACCAAGTCACAACACCTTCGCAGCTGCATACCATCCACCACCAGGCAGAACTGCACCCCATCTTCACAACACCAAGTCAGCAGCAAGCTCTTGCATCTCCGTACCACTCCGTTCACCATGGCAGCAACCTTCAACACCTTTCCCTCTGATAAAACACTTGTCAGCATCAATGTGGCTGCACAAGCACCTCTCAAACTCACCACCACCAATTATCTTTCATGGAAGCTGCAATTCCAAACACTTTTCATTGGTTATGATCTCATTGGATATATAGATGGCACCACTCCCTGTCCACCAGCCAAAATTACTCAAGATCAAACAACTATTCCTAATCCAGCTAACACCTTATGGATCAGACAGGATCAACTGATTCTGAATGCCATCGTTGGTTCACTTTCACCACCACTTATTCCATTCATCGCACAAGCCGAGACATCCAGCCAGGCTTGGACGCTTCTAGCAAACATATATGCCAAACCATCCAGGGGAAGAATTAAACAAGTTAAACAACAACTCAAAAACACTGTGAAAGGATCTCTCACCATCACAGAATATATGCAATCCGTAAAAACAAAAGCGGATGATCTTGCTCTTCTTGGAGCACCAATGGATGATGAAGACGTAACTGACAAGATTCTTGATGGACTCAATGATGATTACAAAGAACTAGTCAGGGCTGTCCAGGCTAGAGACACCTCAATTACCTTTGAAGAACTTCACGAAAAACTCCTCAACTTTGAAGCCTCTCTTCACACAGAATCACCTGAACATCATCACTTCCCAGCCACTGCCAATGTTAGCACCAGATTCAACAGGCCCTGGCGTCCTCCGTCATCCCCAACCAGCAACCACCACTGGCGCAACAACTCTACACAGTCACCACATGTTCGGCGCACTTTCAGACATCCACAGCAACCTCCTGTCTATTCCGGTGCACCTGTTCACTCACCTTCTCGGCAATTCAGACCATACCTTGGTCTCTGCCAAATCTGTCGGGTACAAGGGAATTCAGCCAAGCAATGTCCCTCCTTTCGCATCATACCTGTTCCACAGTCAGGTACCAATCCAAACAACACTCCTTGGAAGCCGCAGGCTCATACAACTACTAGGGCTACTCTAAACTCTCCCTGGCTCTTGGACAGTGGTGCTTCGCACCATGTCACCTCGGACCTAGCCAATCTCTCGCTGCACTCACCTTATGTAGGCCAAGATGATATCATGATAGGCGATGGCACCACTCTACCTATCTCTCACACTGGTTCCACTTCTCTTTCTACCTCAATAACTCGTTTTCATTTGGATGATGTTCTATGTGTACCATCAATGAAAAAGAACCTCATATCTATCTCTCAGTTTTGTAACTCTAACAAAGTTTCCATAGAGTTCTTACCTTGTTCTTTTCTTATGAAGGATCTTCGCATCGGCGCAACCCTGATGACAGGATATCTTTCCGGCTAAGGAATGGGAAATCTTTCTCCCCAACTAAAGATGGTGTTTATGAGTGGCCACATCCTCTTCCTAAAGCTGCTTTCTCAACAGTCAAGCTTAATACCTTTTGCTGGCATCATAGGCTTGGGCACCCAGCCTATCCAATTCTGAAACATATAGTCTCTAAAAATAGCTTAGGCCAACTACCAAAGATGTCTTCATCTTTATCATGTAATTCTTGCATGTGTAACAAAAGTCACAAGTTGCCTTTTTCATCATCTTCCATTGTCTCTACACAACCTCTTGAAACTGTTTTCTCTGATGTGTGGACTTCTCCAGTTCTATCCACTAATGGGTTCAAACATTATGTTATCTTTGTTGATCACTTCACCAGGTACATCTGGTTCTACCCTCTACATCACAAATCAGATGTCACCCAAGTCTTCATCAAATTCAAAGCACTTGTGGAAAACTACTTCAGCACCTCCATCAAAACTTTGTACTCAGACAATGGGGGTGAATACATCGGACTTTGTAGTTTTCTCTCCACCTCCGGGATTTCTCATCTCACCACCCCACCTCATACACCAGAACACAATGGTTTCTCCGAAAGAAGACATCTTCACATAGTTGAAACAGGGCTTGCTCTTCTTTCCCATGCTTCCTTACCACTGTCTTATTGGCCTTATGCCTTGGCCACAGCTGTTTATCTCATCAACAGAATGCCAACACCCACGCTGAATCTTCTCTCACCTTATCAGCAAATTTTTCGCACAACCCCCAATTACTCTAAGCTCAAAATCTTTGGTTGTCTATGCTACCCATATCTCCAGCCGTACACATCCCACAAGCTTGAGCCTCGCTCCACTCCGTGCATCTTCCTAGGCTATTCCCTCACACAAAGTGCATACTACTGCTTAGATCCATCCAACTCAAAGATGTATGTGTCTAGACACGTTAAGTTTGTTGAAAATCAATTCCCTTATGCTACACTAGCTAATTCCGTCACACCCACATCTTCCACACTCTTAGATACCTGGATACCACCACCCATACCAGTCGAGCATCACCCTCATCCGCAACCACTCATACCATCATCGGAAGTTGTTCTTCATCAGGGACATCGGTGCGAAGACTCATCTCTGGCTGGTCCTCCAGCCTCCTGCCTTCCTGCTGCTACTGGTAATTCACTTCCTGCTGCAACCGGTAATCCAGTTCCTGCTTCCACCAGTGATCTAGTTCCACCACCAACTCATACCATGACGACCCGTGCTAAGAACAATATTCGCAAACCAGTCAATCGCTTGAATCTAGTTACACAGCTCGTCTCGTCTGATGAGACAGAACCTACGACAGTCTCCCAGGCTCTTGCCAAACCCCACTGGCGCAAACCTATGGCTGATGAGTTCAATGCCTTGGTCAGCAATGGCACTTGGGATCTTGTTCCACCAGACTCGCATCAGAATGTGGTTGGCTGTAAGTGGATTTTTCGTACAAAGCGTAAATCTGATGGCTCTATTGACAGGTACAAAGCTAGGCTGGTGGCCAAGGGATTTCTTCAACGCCCTGGTGTGGATTACATGGACACCTTCAGCCCTGTTGTCAAACCAACAACTGTGCGAGTAGTTCTTAGCCTTGCCATCTTTCGTAATTGGGATCTCCGGCAGCTAGATGTGAATAACGCGTTTCTGCAAGGTCACCTACAGGAAACTGTCTACATGAAACAACCACCAGGCTTTGTGGATCAAGATCACCCTTCCTTTGTGTGCAAACTTCGCAAAGCAATCTATGGCCTAAAACAGGCTCCCCGGGCTTGGTACCATAAACTGCGCATGTTTCTCCTTCAATCTGGGTTCATGAATTCGCATGCTGACACTTCTCTTTTTGTTCTCCAAGCTTCATGACATCTTATCTACCTCCTGGTATATGTGGATGACTTGAACATCACTGGCAGTGACTCTCATCGTGTCAATTTGTTCATCCAATCTCTGGCTCAGCGCTTCTCCATCAAAGATCTTGGCTACTTATCGTATTTTCTGGGTGTGGAGGTAGTCCCCAACAAGCATGGTCTTTTTCTCTATCAGCGGCGTTACATGTTGGATATTCTCTCCAAAACTAATATGCTTGGTGCTAAGCCTGCACCTACGCCTATTCCCACAGCACCACCGTTAAGCTTAACTTCTGGCACACCATTACCTGATCCAACTGAGTACAGGAATGTTGTGGGCAGCCTCCAGTATCTTCTTCTCACACGCCCAGATATGAGCTTTGCGGTCAACAAATTGTCTCAATACATGCATACTCCAACTACGGTTCACTGGCAGTTTGTCAAACGTCTTCTGCGATATCTGTGTGGTACACTTAATGATGGCCTTCAACTGTATCGAGATTCTCCTATCCAGCTGCATGCCTTCTCTGATCAGCTACACCACACTGCCTCGTCGCATGTCCAGGCCTTCTCTAATGCTGACTTGGGTGGCAACAAGGATGATTTCTCCTCCACCAGTGCCTATCTTATCTATCTTGGTCGTAACCCAGTCTCCTGGAGCTCGCGGAAGCAGAAATCCATTGCGCGAGCATCCACAGAAGCGGAGTACAGGGCTGTTGCAAACACAGCTGCGGAGCTCAATTGGCTTACTTATCTACTCACTGATCTGAATGTCAGCCTATCGGTGTGTCCAGTCATTTACTGTGACAATGTGGGAGCAACCCAGCTTAGCTCCAACCCTGTATTTCACTCTCGTATGAAGCACATTGCCATTGACTTTCACTTCATTCGTGATCAAGTTCAAACTGGCGCCCTGCGTGTTGCGCATGTTTCGTCTGCAGACCAACTAGCAGACGCTCTGACAAAACCCCTACCCAGTTCCAAGTTTCTGGACATCAAATCCAAGATTGGACTTCTCTCTCGCGGTCCATCTTGAGGGGGCATGATAACAGATATCCTACTCCTTATAGGATTCTGTTCTGTATTCTTATCTTGTGTATCAATCCTATACATATAGGAGTCTTTATCCTTATCTGATTGTATATCAAAAGGTTATATAAACCATGTAAACACTTATGAGAAGATATGAAAATATATTCATCTAACACTGCCAACTTAGTAAAATTCTTGGTCCGTGTCTTGTCCACAGGGCTCTGTTAAGTCATATTATATATGAGGAATTGTTTTGAGTGATTTGGCAAGATTTCAAAGCTAGTACCAAGTTTAAATCCTAAAGAAAACAATCCGTTGACTTCATTAATTACCCAATGTTAAGAGAAGTAATATCACTAGACATTCTCTCAGATTTCATTTCATATCAATATCTTGATTTTGAATCATAGATTGCAAAAGATTGGACTCAGGGTATTTAAGGACCAATAGAACTGGTAACCTTCTCAGCATGTGACTAACGCACACATTAACGAACACCTGCCAGTTCTCACACGCTTATTTGACACAAGTACAAACTGAACATACACTTAACTGAAATAAGACAATTGTCTAACACCCCCCGCAAGACCAGGTTATACTGAGGAGCAGAGACACTGATCTTGGACCTTAGCAAGGAAAATCTTGTAGTAGATAGCCCTTTTGTAAAAATATCAGCAATCTGCTCTTGAGAGGAAATAAATCTCACCTCCAAAAACTTTGCAGCCACTAGTTCCCTAACATAGTGAAAAACAATTTCAATATGTTTCATCCTATTGTGGAAAATAGGATTGGCAGTCAAATATGTAGCCCTCATGTTATCACACCATATTATTGGAGCTCTAGGAGAAGAAAAAGAAAGTTTAGTCAAAAAAGATTGAACCCACACAATCTCAGATGTAGCATCTGCCAATGCCATGTATTCTGCTTCTGTGTTTGATCTAAAAACAATCTTCTGTTTTCTAGAGGACCAAGAAATCAAGTTGGCCCCATAAAGATAAACATGCCACTAGTTGATCTTCTATAAGATACATCTGATAAGCACTTAATTTATATATTTTTACCATTCAATTTATATTTGTTAGTACTTATTTTTATATTAAAATTACTATTTTTATGTCTTTATAGGTGGTATGCGTAAAACCCGAACTATTAACAAAACACCGTAAAACAGAAGAAAATGTGATTTGATCCAGGGTCCGGTGCAATAATAAGAAGAGGCGTTCATGGTCTTGGTCTGTACGGCAGAGAAGATGGTATAGGGACGTAGCTACGAAAACAGAGAGTAAGAAAATAAGGTGCTATTGAGTACAGCACGTGAAGGCGAGAAAAGATAGGTGGACAGGTACCTAGGTGAAAGAATAAAGTCAACAGTTGAATCAGGTGGCAGCGAAAAGTTGGATGGAGGGAAAGAAAGTAAAAGAGAAGTAAAGGTGACTTGTCTGCTGGGTGTTGGGTTTTCTTGGAAGAAAGTGCGTCAGTTGGAGACCTAGGGACTAGACTTTCCTTTTGGGGAGCTTTTCTTTTATGGTTTTGAGTCTGCACGTGGACGAGTAAAGAAAGAGATACTAAAGAAAGAAAGAAGAAGTACGGTGAGAAGAAGGACCTAGTAGCTAGACCTAGGAAGACAAAGAAGACTGCTAGGTGAATAGGCGTAGATAAAACAAAGAGGGATTAGAATAGTTTGCTCTTTTTAGTTTTTGGTAGCTTTGCTTTTAGGAAACATACATCACATGGACCGAGCAAGAGTAGTTGGCAAGAGAAGGGGGATAAAATATACCTAGGTGTAGGCGGGAGAAGGGGGATAAAAATATACCTAGAAGAGAAAGTCTACGTAAAAAAGAGAAAGTGAAAGACAGACGGAGGCGGTACTTTGCACAGAGGAAGTGGTGGCGGACAGGGAAAGAAGGGGGAGAAAGTACATGAGTTTCTGGGTGGACAGCTGGTACGGATACATGAGATTTTTCTGGTGAATACAAATCAAAAAGGGTCCAATCTTCTCCTTCTTTATTCATCTTAATTATTTTTATGGGTTATGAGAAACCCAACTCCATGTCTTGCTAATTAATTTGTAACTAGGGTTTAATGTTGAAACCACTTAGAAGTTTAGATCAATTAAATGAAGTATTTGATACAGACTATTATGATTTGAATAGATTAATTTCATGATTTTGATTTATTGAATTTTATTAAACAATTGTGATTTCGTTAGATGGTACATGCTTGGCCTAGGTTTTTAATGTTCCATGCTTTTGGTATACAATTCTTATTTTGAAAATCTACTTGTTGCAAATATATTTGTTTACTTATTTGATATTTCATGCTTGGGTTAAATCCTTAGATGGGGTATGCTTAGAATAGTCAGGTATTATTTGTGGACCTATAATTGGTTTCGTACAATTTTCTCGCTAACGCAATTTGATGGTTGATGTGATTTTATATAGTGGTAAAAAGAGAGGTTCGATTCTCGAACTTGTGAAGGTAATGATTTTAGAAAATATTGGACTTAACCTAAACTAATAAAAATCAGGAAAATACACTAGAGATGATTTTTAGAAAATATGGAAAATACCAGGAATCAGGAATCAGGTAATTCTAACAATCTATGTGATTAATCATGTAATTCTTTTTAACAATTTAGTTCAAGTTTGCCAAAAATATGTTTCCTAAAAGAATAATTGTAAATCCTAAGCATGGGACATCAAGAGTAATTAACTAAGCATGACCCATCAAAAGAGAACACAACTATTTAATAAAAACCATTTTTTTCTAATTTAAATCCATGCAAATAATAATAAAAGAATTATAAATAATTATTAGAAAATAATTAAATCACATAAAATTGAGAAAAATACCTTATCCATCATCCCAGTAAATAAACTTACCCCATGGAGAAGAAAACTTGCTCAAAAGATCTTTTCATTGCTCAAAAAGTTGATTACAAGGTGAAATAATAGTGCAACAGCTGAACAGATACGTTTATAAGTGTTACAGAATAGGGTTCAGCCGTTACAGAAGTGTTTCTAAGCAACAAAGGTTTAAAAGGATAGGCAACAGAAGCAGTTTGAATCAGCAACAGTTATAAGTGTGGCTGAGTCGTCTTCTCAGACGGTGGTGGATGAAGAACACGCCGGCCGGAGCAGCAGCAGGTGGCCGGCGATGACCGGAAATGGCCGGAAACTTACTGTTTCGATCTCTAGGCTTTTCTGCTTGATTTCTTCGGCTTCTCTTCATATATATAGGGTGTAGGAACCCTAGGGAGAGTTCTAAACCTAATAGAACTCCTTAAAATCTATCCAAATCTTCACAAATCCGATTCCAAGCCGGAATCCATTTTTCCGTCCAAATTCATGATTGTGCAATATTCTCCGGCGTAAATCACTCTAACTTGATGTGTTTGAGTTGTTCTTGGACTCTTGTAGCTTGTGTATCAATTTGAGAGCAAAATAACCAAGTTTTATCATGAATTAACGTTCACAGTTGAGTACAGCATTTTCGTCCGATGAGTTGAATCGGTGATTGACTCGGTCAACTCGGGTTGACCGATTTGACTCGGGTTTGACCCGATTTTGACCGAGTTGACTCGAGGGTGCCCCTTATCCATTTCTAGGGTGCCAATAACACTTGTCCTTGGGTGCCTTTATCACTTTTTGAGCCAATTTTTCCACAAATCTTTATTCTTCAAATGTACCTACAAAAGCATAAAAACACGTAATAGACACAAAATCGAATACTAACTTACTAGAAATTAAGGTGTAATTTAGACACTAAAATGTGTCTATCAATGGTGTATGCTTAGACTTAGAACTTTTGATGTACCATGCTTAGGGCGTTCCAGTGATATTTGCGACTCTAAATATTCAGGAGTTATGTTTTACTTCAGTAATTAAATAGAAATAGTGGTGGATACTAAAAACCTGGTTATTGTTTCTCCCGTTTGATTTATTTTATTAGTTTAGTTTGTTTTATTATTTTATTCATAAATCTAAAAATCCAAAAATATTATTTCTGATTAGTTAATTGAGATATTAATTGCCGTATTGTCCCCGCTCCCTGTGGGTTCGACCCGTACTTGAGGTTGTCTGCATTGTAGACACCGTGTGATTGTGGTTTATTTATATAGGGTATTATAAAATCTTATCAATTTTTGGCGCTGCTGCCGGGGAGCGGTTGTGGAATATTGTAATTAGTATGTTTGATTTTCTAATCGTAGTTTAGGTTTTTATTTTATTTTGTATATATTTTTATTTTTATGATTTTTAGTTCTATTTGACTCGTTTTGTGTTTTAGTATCTCTTTTCAGGTACTTTTCCGAGGATGATGACTCCTTCTCAGGAGACGTCATCTAAGATGACACTTCGGGAATATATGAATCGGTCACGGCATAAGGAAGTTTTTGCTTCACCCCTAGTAAGTGAAGAATCACCTCTGATGTTATATGAAAAATATTATAAACACAGACCGCCTAGTTTGGAACAAAGATTGAGAGTTTTGAATGCCAGAAATTATTTGCTGATGATGATCAGTCTTGTAGTGACTCTCAGTTCCAAAATATATTGATAACCCTGTGGGTGATTGTGTTGATGATTTGCCTAATTCCAGAGATGAATCTATCTCACAAGATCAATCACCCGACTTAGAGGTTGTTTCTAGACCCTTAGACTTACAAAAGTTACCTAATTTAGGGTTAGAATTTGGTGATTCTCAAGTTTTGTTAGATCACGTTGCATCCAAATACCCAGAGGACTTGCATGTTCCTGACATCATGCACGAACCTATTAATATTTCCCCAATCCCAATTTTATCCCCATATTATGTTCTTTACGCACTTCCAAGTGTAGTAAAACTTGGTTTTGGGGGTAATCCTTATTAGTGTATGTGGATTCTTTCTGTACATATTCAGTACGTAGATTTTTATTTTGTTTTTTTTTTATTTTAGACTTTTTGTTTATTTTATTTTTAGTGTTCTTTGTTATTACTATCGTTTGATGTGTGTTACAGAGAATACTGCTTTTCTTGCGTCAATCAGGTGAGTCGTTCCAATCCCTTCTCTTTGATTTACATTAGTTTCCTCTTATTTATATTTATTGCATACCATTTTAGGTTGCACGGTTTGAAACATTGAGGACAATGTTAAATTTAGGTTTGGGGGTAGAGTTTCTGAAAAATTGATGCCAATAAGAAACTCTGAAATTTAGAAACTTGTGAATTACTCAGGATGACACTAACCATTCTAGGTAGATGGAAACATAGCTCTTATCTATATGAATTGGTGTTCCCAGCTGAATGGTCTATTCATATCTGAATGTACTCAAGTGTTAGAAATAACATGATAATCATTGAACAAGCATATCTTGGAATCATCATAATCATATCACTTTCTATTTTTATTTTTGCAATTTTATGTTTCTCTAAGTTATTTGGTGGGGCCCAGTATCGAATTGTTATCGCCACCAGGATGAAATAGAGTGTTGAGATCAAGCCCCATTTTTAATTCTTATTCAAAAAAAAAATGATAGGATTTTATAATACCCTATATAAATAAACCGCAATCGCACGGTGTCTACAATGCAGACAACGGCAAGTACAGGTCAAACCCACAGGGAGCGGGGAAAATACGACAATTAATATCTCAATTAACTAATCATAAATAATATTTTTGGATTTTTAGATTTATGAATAAAATAATAAAACAAACTAAACTAATAAAATAAATCAAATGGGAGAAACAGTAACCAGGGTTTTTAGTATCCACCACTATTTCTATTTAATTACTGAAGTGAAACATAACTCCTGAATATTTAGAGTCGCAAATATCACTGGGACGCCCTAAGCATGGTGCATCAAAAGTTCTAAGTCTAAGCATACACCATCAAATTGCGTTAGCGATAAAATTGTACGAAACCAATTATAGGTCCACAAATAATACCTGACTATTCTAAGCATACCCCATCTAAGAATTTAACCCAAGCATGAAATATCAAATAAATAGACAAATATATTTGCAACAAGTAGATTTTCAAAATAACAATTTTATACCAAAAGCATGAAACAACAAAAACCTAGGCCAAGCATGTACCATCTAACGAAATCACAATTGTTTAATAAAATTCAATAAATCAAAATCATGGAATTAATCTATTCAAATCATAATAGTCTGTATCAAATACTTCATTTAATTGATCTAAACTTTTAAGTGGTTTTCACATTAAACCATAGCTACAAAATTAATGAGACATGGAGATGGGTTTCTTAAAACCCATTAAAACAAAATAGAAGAAAAGAAAAGATTAAACCAAATTGTTCCTGTATACTTCAGAATCAGAGGATTTTCGCTCTCTCTTTCCAGGCTCTTTCCGTCTCGTTCTCTTTCTTCACCTTTGTACCTCTCTGCACCAACGTCCTCCTCCAATCAAACCTAAAAAGAAAACTGAAAGAGAAGTCCCTTTCTCTTCTCTCACCTCTTCTTCTTTTATACCTAGGTTTCCCGGACCCTACTCTACCTACTCTCCCTATATTTTTTCATAAAAACCAAACATAGCCTCTCACCTAAAAACTAAAAAGAACCTCTTCACGTGTGTCTTTTTGTCTTCCATACTTTCTTTATCTCACGTCACTTTTCACACTCCACACTACTCCCCATCATGTGACAAGCCGTACCTCCCAACCTATCTCCTCATAGCTCTTCTCTTTATACCCAACACCAAAACAGAATTCCAAGTACCAATCCTCTCTAACCAACAGCCTAACAGAAAAACATCAAAGGAAAAGTCTCTTTCACGTGTTGTATTAGCCAACTCTTAATTCCCTTTCTCACTCCATTCTTCTCTCTCGTTAACATGTGACGCCCCACTTTCTTTCACTGTATACTTTTTCTTCACGCCCGGACTTCTCTTGTCAGTGTATTTCCTAGACTAAGAAGAAAGTCCACCTTTTCCACTTTGTACGTGTGTGTCAACAGAGGACTCCCAAAAGAAAAGCTCTTTCTTGTTCCGTGAGTATGCCATCGCAAACGTCAATTAGCACCTGTTTTAATCGTGTTTAACCTATAACTTTGGATTGATGCAAACCACCTATAAAATAATAAAATGATAAAATCAATACAATTGTGAGTACTAACAAATATAAATTAGAAGGCAAATATGTATGAATTATGACCCTATCAAATACCCACAAACCTATATTTTGCTAGTCCTCGAGCAAAATTAATCTAAAAACAAATAAAATTCCTAACTCACTTTCGCAGGAATCGCGACTGCATTTAGCATATGTAATAAGCCTTTAAACCTCTAAGTGGCCTTAGCGGACGAGTTTTGTCTCGTGAGGGTTTACAAGAGATATACCCACAAAACCTTTTACTCCAAATTCCATCTTCCTCTGAACGATTGAGGATAAACACTAAACAAGCTATTTAGTTGGCGTACTAAATTCTTCGACTATAAGAATCATTACCCTGTATGAATTCAATTGATGTACATGAGTTTGTACTCGGCGTACTAAAATTCATATAAGAATACGAAACTCTACTCAAATAATCATTGAACATCCAAAACTGGATAAAAATTCACATTGCTCAAAATCAATCAAATTCAAACACATGGATACATTAGAAAATTGATATAGAAGTGATGAATGATGCATATGTTGACTAAGGTGAACGGTGTTTCCCATATCTCCCAAATATGTATCCCTCATGTTGTCACACTATAATACTGGAGCTCTAGGAGAAGAAAAAGAAAGTTCAGTCAGAAAAGATTGAACCCACACAATCTCAGATGTAGCATCTGCCAATGCCTTGTATTCTGCTTTTGTGTTTTATCTAAAAACAGTCTTCTGTTTTCTAGAGGATCAAGAAATCAAGTTTGGCCCCATAAAGATAGACATGCCACTAGTTGATCTTCTATAAGATACATCTCTTACCCAATCAGTATCAAAAAATGCTTGTAACTGCAAAGAAGAAGATCTTTTGAATTGTAAGCCATAGGGTAAAATACCCAGCAAGTAACTAAGAATACGCTTGACTGCTGACCAATGAGCTTCAGTAGGATCTTGCATATGATGACAAGCTCTATTAATAGCAAAGGCAATATCTGGTCTAGTAATAGTAGCATATTAAAGGGCTCCTACAGTGCTTCTGTAAAGAACAACATCTTCAAAAGGTGATGAAGCTGCATCAGTAGTTGTAGTAGCAAATGGTGCTGAGCAAGACTTGGAAATGCTCATCTTTGTTTTGGATAATAAATTGGATATATATTGTTCTTGAGAAAGAAGAACACCAGCAGAGTTGTGTTGAGCCTGAATCCCCAAGAAGAAATGCAACACTGCAAGATCCTTAATAGCAAATTCCTTGCTCATATCATGAATAAGAGCATCAGCAGCAGAAGAAGAACTACCTGTAATAAAGATATCATCTACATAAATGAGGATATAGATAGTTGTAGTGGGATCAACTTTGTAGAAAAGAGAAGTATCAGTCTTGGATGAATGAAATCCAGATTGCAGTAGAATTTTTTTCAACCTGTCAAACCATGCTCTTGGTGCCTGCTTCAATCTATAGAGAGTCTTTTGCAGTTTGCAAACATGATTGGGTAACATTTTGTCAGAATACCCTGGAGGTTGAACCATGAATACATCTTCAGACATATAACCATGCAAGAATACATTCTTAACATCCAATTATCTAATGTACCATCATTTATAGAGAGAAATAGATAAAACCATGCACACAATAGTTGGTTTCACAAAATGACTAAATGTATCTTGATAATAAATGCCCTCAACTTGATTATATCCCTTGGCAACCAACCTTGCTTCGTACCTTTCTATGGATCCATCTGTATTTCTCTTGATTCTGAAAATCCACTTACATCCAATCACATTTTTTGCATTGTCTAGAAAAACTAGTTTCTAAGTACCATTCTGGAGTAGAACAGTGATCTCTTCATCCATCGCATATCTCCATTTTGGGTCCTTACAAGCTTCAGTGTATCAAGTAGGAACTGTAATATCTTCACACACAGATTGAACCTCAGATGCATACACCTTTGGTTTTGAAATTCCCATTTTTCCTCTTGTTATCATAGAGTGTTCATTAGTAGTGACCTTAAATAAAGAGGGAACTGGTCTTGCAGGTAAAGCTGTAAATTTATTTAAATCTCCCAGAGGAAGCTCTACCTCATTTGAAATAGAAGTAGAAGGAGATACAGTAGTAGATGAAGTAGGGTGACTTGAAGGAGATGGAAAGACTGACATTGTGGACAAAGTAGCAGAACTTGAATTTGCAGACTGAAACAAAGTAACATAAGGAAATCCATCCTCAGCAAACTTGACATCCCTTGAGATGTTAATCTTTTTCACAAGAGGATTTAATCACCTGTAACCCTTATGCATATTATTATAGCCGAGAAATATACACTTGACTGACCTTGGTTGTAATTTATGGCTGTTGAATGGCCTTAGACATGGGTAACAAGCACAACCAAATGTTTTTAAAAATTTATAGTCGGGTTTGACATGAAACAAACACTCAAGAGGAGAAAGAGTCTGTAAAGTGGGTGTTGGTAACCTGTTAATGAGAAAATTTACAGTTTCAAAGGCATAAGACCAATATAAGCATGATTAAGAATGGCTAAACTAGTCTCAACAATATGCCTGTGTTATCTTTCTGTTGTGCCATTCTGAGCATGTGCATGAGGACATGATACTCTATGACCTATTCCACAAGAGTCCAAATAGGAGGAGACATTCCTATAGTCACCTCCCGAGTCTGATTGAAAAAATTTAATCCTTTTATTAAGTAGATTTTCCACATGAGTCTTGAGATAACACCTCAGACTTATAAGCTAAAGGATAAATCCAAGTGAATCTACTAAATGAGTCAATGAAAGATACATAATATTTGGATCCATTGATAGAACATAAAGGATATACTTATACATCAGCGTGAATTAGGTCTAGTGGACCATACACATTGGTATTTGAAGATGCAGGAAAAGGTAAAGAATAACTTTTAACTAACTGACAATCTGTACAAATAGTAGTGGATAAATGGTCATGAATAACCTCATCAACAGAAGCTAGCACATGCTTCAGAGTTTGATATGCAGGATGTCCAAGTTTGTTGTGACATCTTGAAGTAGTGGAGACATTTGAAGTAAGAGCTTGTTTTAGTTGAGAAGATATGAACTCAAAATGATAAAGACCATGTTAAACAAGACCATGAAGCAGAACCTTGTGAGTAACCATATCCTTCACAAAAAATTCATCATGATAGAATTCAAAGAAACAGTTATCTTTCTTGGTAAATTGATGCACAAAGGTTAAATTTTTTGTAATGGAAGGCACATGAAGCACATTTGACAGAGTAAATTTGACATTATCATTTTGAAAACTAGAAGAACCAATATGAGTTATAAGCAAACCTGAGCCATTGCCAACTCTCACTTGATCATGTCCCTTGGATTCTGAATGCAAATTTAGATTGGACATATCAGAAGTAAGATGGTGTGTTGCTCCTGAATCAGGAATCCAACCAGAAGTAGAAGTAAAACCATCATCATTGTGTACTGCAAAACCCTCAGGATCTAGACACCAAAATTCTTCATAATCATTATTAAAATCAGAAGTAAGGTGATAATCTTGAGCCATTGAACTATCATTTGGTGCATATCTGTAACGACACTCGTGGGCTGAGTGACCAGGCTTTCTACATATTTGACACTCAATGTAATAGTTATACTTCACAGGAGGAGGATGAAAATTTGAATTTCCATGTGAACGACCAAATCTACCTGTACCATTAGGAAATCTACCACCTCTAAAACCACCCCTAGCTCTACCACCAGATCTAAAACCTCTAAAACCACCAGATCTTTGAAAATTATATCTATGAGGATATGACCTCCATTGATGTGAAATGGGAGAATAAGAACTAGAGTTATATGAGAATGAACAATAGTTACCATGTTGGGATACAGGAGAACCTGAGTGTTGTTGTTCATAAGAAGAAGAAGAAGAAGAAGAAGATGAACCATGATGATGTTGTTGCAACACATTAGCAGAATCAGCTGTAAGATCAATATGTGAATCAGAATTCACTCTAGCTTCCTCAGAAAGTAACAATCCCAACAATATTGATTTGATCAAGTATCTTGATACTAACTTTGAAGGACTAACACTTCTCCCAAATGTAAGCTATTAATCTGTCTTGATACTTGACCGTAAAATCTAATTCTGACTTTCAAGTTTGGGCCCTCATGAATGCTTTGAAAATTTAACAGGACTCTGCCAAGAGAGAGTTCGCAGAGGAATTACTAGCCTACACAAGCGAATTTAGTAGTGGTGTGGTTGGCTCGATCAAGGGAGACACAAACATTAGTAAGACTGAACCCTTTCCATTTTTATTTATTTGATTTCAAAATGGAAAAATAAAATAAAATTTAAGAATAGGAAAGGAACTTGCGGTGTAGATATACTAACTTTACATCGTTATTCATGGTTGATTTTCATTAGGTGCTCCGTTTGATTACCTAGAGGCAGCGCTCTCCAAATTTTCTGACGGGCCTTTCTTCCTAGGTGAATTCTGTCTGGTAAAAACAAAATTTTTATTGTAGTATATTTCAGTATAGCAACGTCCAGCTTCAACTTGAGATTTATCATTTGCTGATTACTTATTTGTCGGCAAAATCCTTAGTTATTGAGAATCACCATTAGTGTTCCCAGGTTAACAATTTCATTGAAACTAATTTGGTTTAGAATTAAACCACAGGAGGTTACAAAGGACGAGTACATATGCTTTTTTCTACAAGAGCTTTCTCTGTTAACTTCGGGGGTTCAGCCTAGAAGAACCAAATACCTTTCTATCTATCAATTCACAGGATTTTGAAGTAAGGTCTGAGCATCGAGAAAATGGAGGACCCATTTGGCGACGATGCTTAAATGCCTACACCCAAGGTAGGTGCAACAGAGGAGAGCAAGATAGAGGAAGTTCTATGAGTCATGGAGTAGTAAGGTTTGTTGATATTCGACTTTCGCACTTGTTAATAGTAATACAATTGGTTTTCCTACGCTCAATTCTAGTCGTGCACGTCAAGTTAATAATTGTCCACAACTAGGCCTGAATTTGGCATTTCTAGCGCAATCTCAAAGAGGCATAAATCTATCTTGGTTGACCTACAATTGCATCATTCTTTCCCTGGTACTTTGACAGCTGATGATCAATAATTTGTTGCTGCAGATATTTGGTGGAACAAGTGGATGCATGGAGCCAGATATTCGACAAACTCCTATTTGCAAACATAAATGCTACTAAGCATGCTTTTAGAATACCCTAATCTAAATGTTTAAATTGTCAGATTTATTCAACATTGCAGAAAATATGTATAGTTATATGTTTCTTCATACAGGTATCCAGTTCAATCGGGTGATGTAATTTGGATGGCACCATTTGTACCACAATGGTAAGTACCACCCATTCATCCATTGGTAGGAGTGTCCTCGATTATCTCTTTGCAAACTTGAAGTAAAAGCTAATTAAAGATATACTCCGTATAATAGTCAGGAAGAACGTCTTGTTGGTAGGCCTGAGAGTGTTGTTGCCGATCAGGGGGGCTATTATTTAAACATTGGGATTGGAAGCTGCTGAAAACCAGGTAAATTTGAAAGTAACAATTCTTTATATGAAGCTTGAATTAAAAAAAATTCGATGATAAGTATTGAGGCTGGTCTTAATTGCAACAGTTGTCATTGGGAGGTCTTAAGAGATTTGGATGATGCAAATGTTTGGAAAGATTGTATTGAGCAGATATCGATCTATATTTGATGATGTTGTTTTACAACAACTTCTGTTTGTTGCAGGATATGTGACATGGAAAGGAAAAATTGGTAAGTCAGATGCAGGAAGGGTTTGTTGTGGAAGCAAAATGGCACTCAAATGCCTCAGCCACTAATTATAGTTTACAGATGATACTCCATTTACTGTAAAGAGTATATGAACATCTGATTTTTTAGCTTGTTTTTTGTGAACAACTTGTTTTTGAGAATAAGTGCATCTCTTTTGTAAATAACAACTTCGTTTCTGAGAATCTATATAAAATTTTGGTTATCTTATTGGCTCTGATTCTCTATTTTATGGATTTATGGCTTTCTAATGGGGGTTTTGTGGATGCATGAGGGAATGGAATTGTGCCAACTAAAACAGGGAAACTGGGTTTTGAATTTTACTCATATATTAGGGACGGCTTTTTTGTTGTTCATATTGTTTCTATTTAATCTAGGGACCATCCCCAAGGCACTAGGGACGGTTTTTTATCCGTCAGGCCAAAGATCCTAAAACTCGCCCCTCACTTTTCCGACGGCTTTTAAAAAGACAAAGCTGTCCCTACTTGTATTAGTGACGGTGAAACAGGGGTGGTAACTAAACCGTCCCTAATACCTTTACATTTGGCACGTTTTTTTGACCGTCCCAAGAACCCTTCTGTTTTATAGTTTTTCTTGTAAGAAATTTCTTCAGATTTGTCGTGGAAATAATTGATCATCCATTGACTTTACTATTTAACCACTGTACTATAGTCCACTGTACTATAGTGATATCAACGAAATTCATAAATTCATAAAAATAAAAAAATAGGTAATCAAAGCAACCAATTAAACAAAGACAGGTTTTTTCATAACGAGGCACACTTCTTATTCGAGTCGAGCATTTAAAAATGATTCTGAAGCCAGTTTAGCAACTAGCCATGTACAGAGAGGTGGATGTAACCACCATTAATCTCCTTCCTACTAAAATTCATCTTATTGATAATAATATTATATTTTATGTATTTTGGTAATACATGCATAATAAAATTTGTCTCTTAAGTCCAGTGGCCAATATTCGGATGGCGTTTTCAAGGCAACAATACTTAATTGCCACCCTCACCACCACCGTGACCAGATCCATCACCACTTCCATTTCCACCACTGGGTTCACCTCTGGCACCACCACGGCGGCCATAACCACCAGGGGCATAACGCTCTGGGAAACAATCTCGATAACTTTCACCAGGATGAGTACTATTGCAAACAGTTCCATTACGATGGATGGCACGATAACTTATAGGTCCTGGTCTTTCACCAGCATCTCTTCCTACGCCAGTGACATAGGCTCTTCTACCACCATAACCACCTTCACCACCAGCAAATGCTACACGGACAACAGCTTTTTCTTCATCGAGGAGAATTCTAGCTGCAGAACAAATGCTTAAACCAAATAAGACATAGAAAACAACACTGACAGTAGCTCTGTTATCATGACTAGCCATTTTAACTAACACTATGAGAAATGTATATGAGGTATTGATGAGATTGAGACTGGTATTTAAAGGGTTTAGAGAGGGCATCTGAACCGTCTTTAATGCATGCTTTAGACTTTAGAAAATCGGTTAGAGATGCACCCACTATGTGACTATACGCAATAAATATGGTACTATATATGATGATACTTACGTCATATAGGCGGAGTTTCAATTCTAAGACTACTTTTTTTATATATGCTCTTATTTGTAATACTTGAGAATCATCACAATTTACTTAAGGGATTTTTTTTGATATGCCCTCATTTTAATATTTATATTATAAATTTATCCTATTTTTTCAAATATTATAAATATGTCCCCTTTTTTGTTTTCCATCTTTTTTTTGAAAAATTACTAACTATGAGTTAACTGCCACATGGCAATCTTTCTCTCTCTAAATATACTAATTTACCCCTAACCAATTTACTCAACTCCAAATTAACAATGGTTACTCTTTTCTGGTTATACAGTCGTGTGGCATTCAGCTAGACAACACTTGCTAGACGGTTACAGATGATTTGAAGACAGTACAAGAAACTATAACAAAGGTATAATTCTAATTATAGTATCTTACTTCATATAACGTAATGTTACTTAAATTTCAACATTCAAAGATCTACATAAGATCTTCAAACATCCTAAACATAACGGTCAAAATTAAGATGGCTTTCTCCCAAATTTACATCCATACTTCCTTCACTGCAAGCTGCACTACAGGGCAAGACATTCCGTATCACCTTTACCTGAAAGTCAAGTCAATATAAAATGGACGGTAACCACAAATAACCTGTCAAACGAAATAACAACTTCGAGTAGTAATCTCCATGATGAATGCCCATTTTTTGGTAACATAGGTCGGACCAGCTTAAATTCAGATTCCTTCTTCTAATCTAAAGAGAAGGGCTATAACGTCTAGTGAATTCAGAAAATTAACTTGTTTAGTGGTTGAATAGACCAAGATCTTTTCAACCCCAAATTGAAGAACCAATACACAACTTTAAAATCAATCATAATGTTTCTTAAGAAAAAAAAGGTCGCCATAGATATATCAATAAAAGAGAACTACATACATGGGTTTTTTTTGCTTAATTTTGATCGGAAAACTACCATTCCATTGTCGTCGATGTTGTGTCTGTCCCGCCAATGGCAATATCCTGTATAAGAAAACATCATGAATGGTAAATAACTTGAGCAACAATAACCAAAATTTGCTCATAGCATGCTAAATGGATTTTCACATTAAGGTGTTGCTAAAAAATTGGGATTTCAATATAAATCCAAGTTTCATATACCACCATATCGACCAAACAATTGGATCCCAAAACAAAATTCAGAATGTTAAATTTCTTTTCATGTTTTCAAGATATAACGCAATTCATGATTCCACTATATGCAGATGTTCGATAGCCAATGCTAAACAAGTTTCTAGTAATCGTACATGGTATCCCACTATGCCATATTAAGTTTATGATAAAAAAAATATAAAGTAAGCAAAATGGTGAAAAAGCAATACCATGAACAATGGCTTCATCTGGGTCATGGTAATTTATGTTTTAGGATCCTGTTTTTCCATGAGCTCCAAAAGAAATTGCACGAAGTCCTTGCTTTCTTTGTGTTCTTCCTGGGTACTTTCCAATTTCATATGTTGACCAATTATTGAAGTAAATATTAGGCCCATCCATGCTAATAGTGCCTTCTCTTTTTTGTCAATACCTTATATGTCGAACCATTCAAGAAACGGGAAAAAATCTAAGACATTAGGCTCGGCATTCAGCCCAACAATCTCATAAAATAGTTGCCTGAATTCTGAATTAACACTTGTCTTCTCGTCCCCTATCAGTGTGCCACCCCATAGAATACTTATTATCATATTAAGGTTTTTCGTAAACGCCGCTCCATAGACGTCAACCCTTGTTTCAATTTTACTGTACAAGTCTTTCACCATCTTTCGAACCTCATTTCTATGAAGAATGTAACAAGAATCGAGATTGCTGTTGCTCATCAGTTCATGGGCACATATCTTACGAAGTTTTCACCATGTACTGGCACTAGCACTCCACACCATGTCAATACCCCCATATGATAAAACCATCCCCACGACTGGTCTATCCCGATCAACAAACTTAGCATCTTGATCTCTAAGGCCTTCATTTGCCAGAGTTGAAGAATTCAGTACAACACAACACTTCATACCCCATTGAAGTTTGTAAATTGGACCATAAACTTTAGCTAATTTTGTAAAATAAAAATGGAGATCAGGTTCTAGAGATAAAAGGTTTCTAATCAAGGGCATCCCTTGAGGTCCCAACAACAACTTTCCGAAATTCCTCCTCTTGTTAATTATAGACCAAGTGATTACCAACACACAGAGACGACGACTCAACTGAACTTTTATGGTGCAAGAAAAAATGGTAATTAAGTCTAATATTGAGGAATTAAAATAAAACAATTAATATTATCCATAAGTTCATAAATTTTATCAACCCATTTATTTTCTCCTCTCTAATAGCAAAATTACTACAATCAAACCTAGTTTCCATTATCAACCCCTAACTCAAGATATTGCAAAAATAGGAAGATACAACATGAATTCAAAAGGACTCATAAATACACATTACATCGATTTTCATGAATCAAAGATTAGACACAAGTTGAGAAAAAATCCCCAATTTTTGTTGAAAACCCTAAATTAATATTCACAAAACCCATCTGTTAATCATGAATTCATGTTGATTTATATCTGCTCCTTTCCTAGTTTCAAATAACTACATTATCATTTGCAGGTTTATTCAACAAATCTTTTATTCAGTAAAGTATGTATAATTCAATTCGAAAGTGGAATTGAAAAAGAAAAATTTACTCATGAACACAAGCATCCATTGATATACAACAACCCTTGATGCTTCTCAACTCAGTTTCTTCAATTTATCATACTAAAATCCTAGGTTCTTAGAATCACAAAAGAAAAACCAGTTGAGAAAACTTGCACATAGGAGGAACATTTTTTTTGAGATAATTCAAATAAGGTTGAAAGGGTAAACTAGGAAAACAAAGATAGATTTTTACAGGTGTTACATAGTGTTGTCGCCACCACGTCAGTAAATTCTCATGTGGAAAGCTACTTAACGGAATCTTGGGTGTTTAGTTAACAGTGGGACTATATGTGCAATTTTCAAAAACACGGGGTCATCATTGTGATTCGGACCATAAAATGGGGTTATATAAGCATAATCCCTTTTACTTAATATTTTTAGTGTTTGGAATAAAATAAGGTGTAAGACACGAAAAATGATGCATATTTATGAACTTAAAATGTTTTTTTTAATATAAGAGATTAGGCTAATTCTGCTTTATATTAGAGACATAGGAAGTAAATTTAATAATTAACCAAACTTTGACTCAGGTTGACAATTGTCCAAACATAGTTATTGATCTTTGTTGAATAATGTTTTGATGTAATTGGGGTGATATAGTAGAGAAACTGACCAGTGGTTTTATTGCATTCACGTCCAAATTTTTTACAAGTTGTGAAAATAAAAAAAATCTCCATAAAGTCCTAATTAATACAACGGTAGTTTCGTATGCTGTGTCGTGATCAACATATTCAACACACGACACAGTACAACACACATCATGGTTAAACAGGATACATAACATAGCACAACACATAACACGGAGAAACTGCAAACACAATACTCCATATTGTATACGTTTTCCAAAATATTTTTGGACAATTTTTTAACGGTATACATTATTCACTAGATTTAAGTAACCTCGAAGACTTGGGAAAGACATGGAATGTGAAAGTATTCGATATCCCTCCTCATTGTATTGCTTCCTAGACGGTTAAAAATACTGGCTTGTTTAAATTATGCCAATTTCACAAAATCAAATAATCACGCTTCAAAAAAAAATAAAATAATAATAACTACCGGAACACTAGCAAGTCAAGTCTTCTTGGAAAAAAAAAAAGCAAATGGAAGTTAAGAGTAGTGCAACAACAATGATTCAGTTGGACATAAGATGGTCATATCTAGGGCTGCACAAACCCGACCCACACTCGGCCCGCCGCTGAACGGGTTGGGTGCGGGTGATTTTTCTTGAACCCGCCTATCAACGGGTCGGGTGCGGGTGATAACACCTCTCACCCGACCCGACCCGCCCACCCGCCATTCCCTCATAACAAAAGCATCGACTCAATCAAGCCATACTTCAGTTCTTCTCTGTTGAGTCTGTTCTGTTCCATTCTTCTTCGTTTCTTACAGAGGTAACAGAGCTGAGAGCAGAGTCACACCACAACCACCACCACCGTGAACCCAAGTTTCTTCTTCTTAATCATCAGTTCATCACCACCACCACCACCGTGAACCCAAGTTTCTTCTTCTTACAGAGCCGTACAGGTAGGTACTGTTTCTTTTTGCCCTAATTGAAATTAATGTGTTCATTACATGATTTAGTAGCAATTGAAATTTGGGTTTTATTAGTTTTGAGTGTTTCTAAATCTATGATAGGGTTTTACTAGTTTTGATTGAGTGTTTGTAAATCAATTTTAGAATTAGGGTTCTTCAAGTTAAAATTTGGGGATTTTTCCCAATTCTGTTTCTAATGTCAATACATAGTTAATGCTTGAATGGGTTGATGTTATCTATTAAAATTGGAGTTTTCAAGTACCTTGCAGTTTGAGTATTGAATCACGTATGTGTTCTTTACAGTCCATGGTTGCAACTGAACTTGAAAATGATATGTTGGTCACTTCTTGGTATTGAAAACTAGTGTTTCAAATACGTTCCTTTAGTTTACAGGAATTGGGTTTCTGGTATTTTTCTTCATTTATTGTTTTGGTACTCAAGTTATCATGTGTACTTGATTCTTACTTGAATATTTGATTGAACTTGAACTGGCTATATGGGTTTCTGGTATTAGAGTGATTGTTCTGTAATGCCCATAAAAACTAGCCGGAGTAATTGCAACATTGAACACTAAAATTAGTTAAAGAGTCACAGTATTGCGCCCTTTGGTGCTAATTCCGCATATTTGTGAATGTATGGAATATATATGTAGCTGCCACTTAATATGGAAAGAAATTGCTCAGACAGGTTGGAGGACATATAGAAGACCAGATGCGAAATCAGGAGGGCATGGTGTAGGATGGAGTCCAATCATCCCATACACATTTTCTGTTCCTCAGGGTTGGGAGGAGGTAACAAACTAAGTAACATTCAATTGTAATTGTTGCTCCGTTCTAAAGCTTTCAGGGTCTGTAGTCAAACGCATAGGCCCTTGTTTGATTGATACTAGTTACTGCTTTTTACATTTTTCCCCATTTCTCGATTAAGTTGAACCCGAGATTGGATAATTGGATCCGGTTCCTGTTCAAGTAATATGGACACATTGACTTAAATACAATTTGGGTTCTACCAAATGAAGTTTCCAGTCCTCAGCTGTGTCAACCTAGTACATTTACAGACTTGTGTTTCCATTGGCAATGTAGGTTCCAGTATCAATTGCAGATCTTGGGGGAACAGAAATCGATTTGAGATTTGCAAGTTCTCAGGCAGGGCGCTTATTTGTCATTGTTGCACTTGTTCTTAGATTCTCAAGTAGTAAGTCTCGGAAGCAACTTCCCTTTTTGATTTTATGATTTGTTGTCAATAACATTGGAGTTTTGTAGAGTATTTCTGTCATAAGTTGTGACTCTTACAGCGTCCCACAATTCCGACAAAGAAAATATTAATAGCTTAACATGGTAATCAAATTTTCTTTTTTATATGTAGGTCTTGGAGATGACGTTAACATTGAAATGGTTGGGACGCCTGATAAAGTGATTAGTGCATTTGGACCAGAAGTGACTGGGAGAATGTAGAAGGGAAATTCTTAAATACAGAAGTAGCAGAACACTCGGGAAGAAAGTACTATCATTACGAGTTGGAGACTCCCCATGTCCTAATGTCCATAACTGCTGCAGGAAATCGGGCTCTACATATTTGCTGTAACAGCAAACGGTAAATGCTTATATGGCTTTTGTTTCCTTCTTATTTTATGGTTTATTTGATGGTTTGCTCAAACCTTGGGTAATCACTGTCTAACTCAAATCTTTTTATATGTTCCTAATTTCTTTGTTTGAAAAGTTACATTAGTTTTAAATTTTATGCTTGTATTGGAATGTAGGGATAATTAGTGAGTAAATGGATTTTTGCATCATTTCTGTGTGGGTGACCCGCACCCGCCCGACTCGACCCGCCATGTGAGCGGGTCAGACCCGACCCGACCCGAGGACCAGGCGGGTCGGGTGCGGGTGAGGCCAAACCCGACCCGACCCACCCGATGTGCAGCCCTAGTCATATCTTTCGTATTCCCAAAATAGCCAACCATATATTTAAGACTTTGAGGATGAAGATTACTTTTATTGAATACCCATAATTCCATGTAAATACTTGATTACGGGATTGAAAGATTTGTGTCGAATCAATGGCAAGAGTTACTTGCTTCAACAGGACGCATTTAGTGAGGTCCTATTCTGTGCTATTGTTCACGTGGTATCAATTGACATCAACATGCGGGTACGATCACAATATAAGAATCGATTGCATTATTTTGTCCATTTTCTCCTTTAAAATAAGGGTTATTTAACCGTTGGTATCCAGTAAATGTTTCATATATTATTTTAATACATAACATTTAAGATATAAAGGGTTGGTATTTTAACCCGTTAGAGACTCTCAAGTTAAACTATTGGCCAAAATATCTGTTACCTTTATAATTAAGATTATTAATTAATTTAAATTACTTAACGACGTTACCTGACCGTTGGCACATGTTTTTTATGAAAACATATAATATGTCTAATTTGATATTACAGTTATAGGCAGATTAATCCAACATTTATAATTTAACCTAAAATTAGTGTTGTTCTGCTCGTTCAGAACTTTTCTCGAACACTTCGTTGCTTCTTTTTGCTGATGAAGAGGTGACTTTTTTGTTGTATCTGTATGTCCTTTTATATTTTCTTCCATCTGAAAAATCCAGTTCTAATGAGAATCCAAGTTCCATAATCGTACCAAGACTTTAAACCACTCAAAAATCATAGTCATTCATCCTTAAAATCTCTGCCAATACCTTTGAATATGTCCAGACTATCATGGCAGAAACACTTCATTGATTTTCTCGGTTCAAAAAACTTGCCAAAAAAAACTAACTTCACTCACCCAAACTTCAAAAACTCCATTGATTATCAAACTTGTATAACTCTGTGACCCAAATTTCATGCCATTCTTAGCTTCCAAAATACCTCTTGATTCTCTTCATACCCATCGGCGCCATGGATAAAACCTTACTCTTTCTGCAATTAGCTTACTACTTTTAATCTATTTAAGAACAAAGTATCTTCAAACTATCTCAATTACAGAAATCAATTCATTTGATTCCAATTTTAATTCCCAAATTGTTCATGAACTTTTACCTAAGTTTGGTCTTCCGAAACCCGAAAGGTCTTCTTCTGATGGAGTAAAATCATACTCTTTATATTAAAATAGAGGAATTAAAACACCCATGTTATGTTCACTTTGAAACTCTTGATTACTATGACAAGAAAATTAGTGAAAAATTGGAATACAGTGTATTGAAAATATTTTTAGAATTCAAACTAAGAGTCTAAGAGATTGTTTTCATGGGTTACTTTTTGGAAGTTGATTCAAATCATAGTTTTATTGATTTTTCATGTTGAGATTGCTTAACATCTTGTAGCAAGATTCAGAAAAGACTATAAGGAAAATAATCATGATGATTAAGTTGATTGCTTAAAATCTAGTGATCTCATCGTGCGTTCCATAGTGAGAAACACATACAGATTCTGGGACGTGTCTAACTGGACATTAGGACTCTGTTAGTCATTGTCATTATTAGTAAGGTTAATAAGGTATTAACATACATTCGATAACATAAATTATAACTTAGGTAGGTCAAAGTTTGACTTAACGGGCTCTGACAGATCAAGGTACCAACCCTTAATATTTGAAATGTTGGGTACCAAAGCAATGTGTTGGACATTTGTTGGGTACCAAATGTAAATAGCTCTTGAAATAAATGGTGGAACAATGACAAGAATGTAACTAATTGTATTCATTTATTAGGATCTCATACCGAATTTGGATATTTTCCAATTTGTATGTGAATAACACCTTATCCGCATCTTGATGAAATTATTTACATCCTATATCTGGGCCTAAAATTAGCTACATTTTTAGAACAAGTTAGTTTAGGGATTAAAGACAAAAAAATTAATTGCATCCCACAACATTGGACCATTTTGTTTGTGTTTTAGAACAAGTTACCTTAGGGATTAGAATGGAAAAAAGATTGGACCATTTTGTTTGTGTTCGGTCCCATAGCATCCCATAATTGCCGATAAAAATTAGGAGGAAACCCATATGAATCAGGATGGTCCATGTTTATGCATCATGAATACATTATCTTGTATTTGATCATGAGTTGATAATCTAAGTGAATCATGTTCGGAGAGATAGGAATATAAGTTGATAATCGGATGGAAAATCTCAACTCGACTAGCTAATTCCCAGAGGACTCGCATAGAAATTGGATTTTAAGGAACCTACACGCGGATTCCCCTACAATCTACACGGATGCTATTTAGCAATCTCTTTCTGCAACGGCTATTTTCATGACAGCTGCAGTACCGAACGATCTAAATTTAAACCTTTTTATCTTAACAATCAAGTAACTTTACTAGAAACTTCTATAAATATCCGGTTCATATATTGTTCATCTAGTCTTTTCATTTTTGGTTCTCAGTTTAGGGCGAACGAAAAAAAATTAGGGTTTTGATAGTTATGAAGAATCGATCAGCATTTTTTATTAGAGTTTGTTAATAGAAGATCTGATGATATATATGGAAATATGGAAGTGTTGGATTGAAGATCGATCAAGTTGGTTAAGCATGTCCATATCTATCTTTTGAAGAATGAATGAATCAGTATAAGTTTTTTCTTTTACTTTTTTACTTTGGTATTTCATATTATCTGATCAGTTTCATTATGTTGTTGTAATTTGTATCTATCATGACAAGGAAATTAATGTAGAAACTTTTTTTAATTTCTGTGTAACATTCCTCTTCTGTAATTTCTGCGAATTTTTTTATGTGTAATTTTTTGTATTGACTTGTTACAATGCTTCGATTCTGGTTTAGGGATCAAATTAGGACAAAACTTTGGGCGAAACTTGGCCAATTAGGGAAAAACTAGGTTCGTGTTGATTAATTCGTGACTAGATTTTTTGATTCATCTTCAGATTTTCTGTTCTTGTAAAGTTGTTGATATTTGGTGAAACTAAAAGTCTTAAGGAAGTCTGTGTAAATTAGTGGTTCGTTTTGCATTCCTGTTTTGTAATTAGTGCTATTTGTTGTGTGATTTTGGTAATAGGATGTCTGATTCGTGATTTGAGGATCTAGGGTTTGTTTGGTTTAGGGCTTTTTGGTGGATTTGTGTTTTCTGTGATATATTTTCATGTTTTTAGGTTTTGATTGATTTTCTTTTTTGTTACTTAGAAACCCTAATTTGGTGAGATTAATTTAGAATCTGTTTTTTCTTTGAGGGGTTTATCACTTGATATAATATGTGATAACATCTGGTCATCTACTTAACATTATAAATATGGGTTTTTAGATCATGATTATTTCTCTATAATACATGAATTATATGAGATTTGAGTTTGTAATTTTTATTTTTTTTACTTAGGTTTTTGTAATGGGAATTTGTGTAGTGTAATTATCTGTGTTTATTTACAAGTCTGTGTTTATTACAAGTTTTAAGAGAGCACATAAATATGCACCAGTTTTTTGAGTTTCATATGATACTACTGTATTTACTTAATCATGTAAAATACAGTAGTATTTTTACCTACAGCCTGTCTGTAGATATCATCAATCTACTGTCAAGGTGCCTTCATCAGAAAAAAGCTGAAGAGTGAAAGGGGGATTCTGTCAGTTGTATCTTATAATGTATAAGATTAACTTATCGAAATGATTTCATAAGTGACATTTTTCATGTAGGTGATTCTGTTTTCTTGGTGGGCATGGTTGGTTTCTTATGATTGAGGTTGTAATTAAGTTTTTCAGTTCATCAAGTAAATTCTAATTTCATTCTGGAGAAGTAATAGTCTTATTGAATGATATCTGATTTTTGCTCAATATTTTTGCAGTCTTATTATTTCAACTAATGAGTAATGAGTTCTCAGGCGATACATGTATTGCAAGAATTCTTTCATTGGATTCTTTGATGGGTAAGTTGGTTGTTCTTCTTCCTAAATGACCTCGCTAATTTGATTTGTAAACTCCTCATTTGTAATTTGTGTAATTTTTCTACCTAATTTCCTGCATATTTTTCAGATCTTTTATATGTACAGGTTTTGGGTTGAGTACTTCTATCCGAGGTGTGATTTTTCGTACCGTCACTTTCAACTTAGTTTGTTAGTTGTTACCTGTTTAAATAATTCATTCACGGTATGTATGTTTCTCTGTGTTTCCAGTTTTAGGACTGAGGGCCTTCACGGAACTGGCCACCTGGAGGAGGAAAGAAGACATACTGGGTTCTAGTTTTTCACTTGGGTTTTTAGAGATGTTCTGTTGGTTTCAAGATGATGCTGATTTAACTGTATTGGTTTTTCCCTCTGCAGTTCGGCTTCTGTCTGAGAAGCATATTACTGGCTCTATTAGTGAGTGGTTTTATCTTTTTGCATTGCTCTGTTTTCTGTTCTTTACAAGCCTTACTTTGGCTCAAACTTCATATAATTCATCCACAGAACGTATATTTCTCTTTGTTTCCAGTTTTAGGATCGAGGGACTTCACAGATCTTGCCAGCTGGAGGAGGATTTGGGTTATGTAAGTTGTTCTGCTGGTTTCAGGATGATGTATTGGTTTTTCTTTCTGCAGTTTGGCTTCGGTCTGAGAAGCATGTCACTGGTGAGTGGTTTTATCACTTGCTCTATTAGTGATTAGTTTTATCTTTTTGCATTGCTCTGTTTTCTGTTCTTTACAAACCTTATTTTTGGCTCAAACTTTCTAGATAGCGTCTAAACAATTGTTTATGATGGATTTTTACATCTGTTTATATATTCATGTTTGACTGTAAAGATTATGGGTGATACTAGAGCTGTATAAGTAACTATTCTCGTGGGAAAACCAGACTCCTACTTTACTTAAATTAGGCATATAGAATTTTCTTTAGAATTACCAATGTTGGGAGAATCTCTACACTATTAAAATGTGATAGTTGGAATATATAGAGAAAGAGAGATTTAAGCTAGCAAAATTCTTCAGAGAGAAATACAAATAAGAGGGATACAATATCTAGGTTAGTGTCACTTGTTTTTGACGTCATCTGCTAGGTTTCCTTTTACGGAGTAAAATTTACGTTCTTAGTGAGCAATCTTTAGTTCTTTTACTTGTTTTTGCATCTAATTTGTCCTTCATTTTCTGGTTCTAGTTCGTTTATGCGGACGTGCTTATGAGTACATCAAATTATTTATGACTTCACATTGTAATACGTTCATGGTAATATTTACAGTTTTTTTCTGTTTTCCAGACACGATATAGGTGCTCTGATGATTACTCCAGGCTTACAGAAAGGTGCTTATTTTATCACTTCACATGTTACTCTTTTATTTCCCTTGGCCCTTGTCTTGTAGAGCTTGGAACTCTTGTGTCTATTTAACCACTGGGTTTGAACTTAATTAGTCTACTGAAGAATTATTTTGTTTTCACAAGGAGTCAATTAACATCTGCCCTCATTGAATGGAAACCTAGCAAATGGCCCCGCGTAGCATGGCATGCTCCATGGAGGAATCACAGGGTAACCCTGCATAACTTTCATGTTTATGTTCCCTAGAAAAGATCGTTACTTTTATTTCGACCAACTTACCCAAAATCATAAAATAAATATGAGTTATTATGCCTTGGTAATTGCAAATTACCCTCATTGTCCCTTTTCTCTGAAGCTTTCTTTCAATTTCACTCTGCAGTATCTGTATAATTGAACTGTAACTATCTAATATCAGTTCCTTTAAATTTTGTTGGTCATAAGTGGTCATTTGATGTGGGTGAAATCTATTGCGCTTGACCCTAGCAATTCGTAGTTTTGCACTGGCTCTGTAGATTGCACAATAAAGGTTTTTGGAACACATCTATCTTCCTAAATGCTCGATTTATGTGGTTGATGCTACATAATAGTTTATTATATGCTTCTGAAATAGATATTCAATCTTTTTATAGTTACTGTAAAGGGTTAAACCACCTTTCCGTAACTATTGCCTAACAAACATACTGTAGTAGAAAATTAGGGAAGAACTAGAGAAAATATAATTAGAATAAAACACAAGGAAAAATTTAGGTCTTCATTTATAGACTCTGGATCGTGTTTAGTTCTACTTGTAAAACAAGTTCCAAGTTACAATTTCTTGCAAGTTCTTCTGGATTGTTGCAGTGCAGGACTGGAACTTACACAACTTTCTCTAATAAGGAATTTTTTAATTTATTGATATGTGTGTATAGTTTCTTTCAGCATCTGGAATGGTTGGTGACTATTTCAGATGAATGGGTAACTTCTAATTTAATGTTGGAAAAGTTATAATGTTCCCTATTATCTGATTTTTTTTTTCTCTAGTCATGTTAAACCAGCTATAGGGTTCAAACTAACAGGGTTCAAAAGAAGCATGAGCCAAATTATTTGTTTTATGGGTTAGTCTCTTTTGTGAATGTTAATTTCCTTCTATTTTTTCTTACATGACCCTTCCAATCTAGATTATAATTATAGTGTCACACAGTTAAGGGTGGTTGTGTGTTGTGGTTCTCGTGTGGATACCATGCTGGTTTTCATGTTCTTTCGGATAGTGTTTGATTGGGTCAGATCAAGTCAATGATGAGTTGCAATGATTACGCTCAGTTTGATGTTATTCAATTTAGTGAAATATAGGTCTTGGTTAGATTGTGTTCAAGACAGTCTCGCGTATTCTACTATTCTGTACACGAGGCAAATACATCAACCATTTCTTGGATGATACTGAGTTGACTGTACTGTTCTGCAACGCGAAACTGGCCAGGCTCATTCAAGTAGAATTTCACAAAGTATAGGTCCAAAATCATTTGACGAAGCTGGTGTTCTTGGGTTTTGTATGTGTGTACTCCCGACACTTACGATGGTCAGTATAAATTAACTTGTTTGTGTGTTGTGGTTCTCATGCGGATACCATGTTGTTTTCTTTTGGAGATTCCTTATGTTGGGGAACAAATTTTGACTAGTTTACTGTTGGACATTTTCAGAATTCAGACTTTTATACGCCATTCTTTTGAATTCATGGAGAAATATTGATTCCGAGCAGGGTATGAACTGTATTTCTGGTGTTTTTCTTTTATTGGTACTTTGTGATGGGTGTATTTCAGTCTGCAGATTATTTGGGGTACCACTTTGATTCAATTTCTCGTGGTGGAGAAGGTGATGCTCCTACTCTGATATCTCCAGTTAGGAAACACAAATCCTTGGGAAAGAAGATAAGTTACCTATTTTTGAACATAAAACTGCTTCTTGTGCGATTTTGATTTTAATTGAGTAATTAAACTAGCATATAACTCTTTTAACCAACTCTCTTTTTTATTCAGGAAGCTTGCTTGGGGCATATATCTGATTGCTGGGATTGATCAATGAGTTGATTTTGTTATGCCATTAATATAACAACCATTTAGTTGCAGTGAGGTTGGCAACTTCCATCTAAGGTCTTTTGTCATCTTTTACATTCAAGTTGTTTTGTTACTCTCCCTCGAGTGTAGGAGTCATGTAGCTGGCTCTAGTTTTCACTATTTCAGGATGGATGTAGGTCTATCTGTAAGGATGGTCTCTCCTTCTGCAGATTGGCTGACTTACTGAGTGGTTTTAGCTTGTGCATATGGTTTTCTTTACAAGTTCCTTGATTATTATGCCTCAATTCCCCCCTGATTATTAGCATTTATTAACTCGTTGAAGTGTTCTAAAATCTTGTCTTCTTAGTCAAAAACTTCGCTTATGGTCTTATTTGGTAAAAACTACACTCATGGCACACATTAGCATTTCTTCTGAGACCTTTGATTATTTGGTCTTCATCCTGCATGACACTTTCAGATTTATGCTCTTGTTGAGATGATGTCTTTTATATTGGTTGCTCTGAGTGTCTTGTTAAGTATTTTTTATGCCCACATAACTCACCTCGAAAACTCCCCTTAATTCCCTAGTAGAAGAGACGCTGTTCAAAGTGCCATCTCTAGCTAGTCTTAGGTGTTCATGTGGTTAATTTATCTTCTAACTCTTCTGTCTCATGGTACACCTTCTCTCCCTGCTCTTGTTTCGTCCAATGAATTCATTTTCAATGATGTATGTCCCAGTGATCTCCTCTTGACTCTTTTGATAGTTCTCAAGACCTCACTTTGTGTTTGTTTATGACTTTCTCTAGATTATTATAGATCATAATAAATAAGTGTTTGGTGTTTCTCTTGTATGCTGGTCTTAGATAAACCTACAGCCATTTGGTATCGAAGGGAGTATGATAAGTGGACTATATATTGAAATTTTTCTTCAGCTGGTGTATAGTGACTAAGTGTTGCCGTGGGTTTTTTGCTGACTTCTCTTTGAGCTTGGGTGATAAACAGATCAGGTGTTGACGTTGATCTTGGTGCTGAATTTAGGGGATTAAGAGATTGAGAAGGTTTAGGAAAGATGGATACAATTCAGATTCAAATTTTGAAGAACTAAAGAAAGGAATTCAACTAATTCCTCTTCGAAACCTTCTCAACCTGAACGCCAAACCCCTCACGCCACCATCTTTCTTCTCTATCAGTTCAGTCCACCTCCTTCAGTCATACAGTCCACCACCACCTTCTTCTCTATCAGTTCAGTCCACCTTCACCAGCCATACAGTTCACCATCAGATTCTCTTTGCAGCGATAAATATCACCCACTTTAAGCTGTACGAGTCCAGCAGCTTGAATTCACCACCACCAGTCCTCTTTAAAAAGCAATGGTTACCTGTTTCAGTCTCACTGTATGTATTGTTTTGCTATAAAATCTTACATTTTTTATATTAACATGCCTGATTCTGTGCAGACATATATTTGGGTATATAAAGCGCTTCACATTGTGTAGCACGGTAAGCCTTATGGTTGTTACTTGTTAGCTTACAAATATATATGATATCCAAAGAAACTTGTGTAGTTATTTTGAAGTTTATATATGAACCTTTTGATGTCACTACACTTCCAGTCAATTTTGGCTCTAGGGTGCATCATAAATTGTTGACAAGTTTTAATGACTAAAGTGGTATGCCTCGGAGTAGTACAAATGTTAAACAATTTCATGTCATCTGGTATAGTTAGGATCTGTAAAACCAATCAAAAGGAAAGGAAAAATTTTAATTTCTTAAAAGCCTCTGCCTCTCTAGGGTTTCCTAAAACTTGAGTGTTGGATTTTAGATCCGCACTCTGACCTTTTATTTAAGTCATTGTTTGCATTATGAAATGTTCGACCTATTAAACATCTTTCTCGAGACCTTTATAGCCAGATCTTCCATCTTGCAAGACGCTTTCAGACTTGTTATGAGTTTATCCTTAAATGATTCTCATGTATATATCACCTTGATGATTCCATTATTCAGCATGTAAAATTGCAGATGAGACCCTGTTTAAAATGCTCTCTATCTTCGTAGGTGATCCTGTAAGGTGATTGGCTAGTACTTACTCATTGTCCAACTCTTCTTTATAAGGTCTCAGGATCTCATTTTGTATTTGTTTATGACTTTTGTAAATGATAGTACATATTAATCTTACCTGTTTAGTGTTTTTCTTGTATATGGGTTTATAAGAGGTTCTGGATAAGATCTGGGTTGAACCTTCAGCTGCCGTTTGGTTTCCCAGGTGAAGTATGCAAATGTTAACTATGACATTCTTCTTTGGTAGATGTATGGTGAATAATTATAGTAAGGTGATATAATTAGGTTATTCACAGTTCCAACTGAAATACTTGCTTCTAGATTCGAGAAGAGCTTTGAGATACTTATGACGATATGGCTCCTTGTTTTCTTCCAAAGATCATCTTTAAATATATTATCCACCGTTCATGCCATTTTGTTTTTCTCTTTTTCTTTTAGCTATGACTGTCATGTATCATAGTGTAGGGTTAGTATCATAGGGTGGTCATCCATGTACTAATTACATTTGTTTTCTTCCAAAGATCATCTTTAAATACATTATTCACCGTTCATGCCATTTTGTTTTTCTCTTTTTCTTTTAGCTATGACTGTCCTGTATCATAGTGTAGGGTTAGTATCATAGGGTGGTCATCCATTTACTAATTACATTTGATTTAGTGGCATCATTGGTTTAATTTATCTGCTTTCACTTGCAGATATGAGATTTTCCAACTTAAGGTTAGTCTTCATGTTGCCAGGTTTATTCAGACGCTAAGAATGCTTAGTGACTTAGACACATAGAAAATACTGAAGGTGTATTATTTGTATTAGTTGGTGCACTTATGCTTCCTCTTTGGTTACCTTATTGAGTTTACTGGTGATACTTTTTTCTCGGTGTATTGTTGAGTCATCACATGCTTTTATCCTGGGTTCGGGTAACATGTGTCCGTCATTTATGCCTACTGTCACGTGCTATGTTTTGAGATTTCGATATCTTACGGTTTGCTTTTGCAATGTATTGTATTATCTCTTATACTTCTTTGTGTTGTCGAAAGATTGTCAATTATTACTTTGAAAAAAATGTTTCTGAGTTGGATTTATAATTTAAGCAAGTTATGTTCGGTTTGATTTTTATCATTGGATTCGGTTTTGGCCGTGATAATTGGGCATGGTTCTTTATTACTGCCTTCGTAGTCCATACAGGTAATTAAATGCTTAAACTAGTTCAAGGCCTTGTTCCACTATAATATAGGAGACTGTTCGGAATTTGAGCATGTTCAGCTACATCTTGCAGCCATTGTGCAAAGGTGCAGTTGTGGCATTCATACAAGAGGTATGTTATTTTTGTAGGTTTTAAGATTTCTTTACTTCTCTTGTTGATCTGCATTTTTGATGTAGTGTACTATTTCAAAAAATAATTTAGTCAAGAGTAATTTCAAATTGCCTGGCCCAGGGTTAGGTCATCCTTGGTTATTTCTTAGTCTGTAAAACACAGACCAGTTGGAATAATTTCTTTTGACTAATTAAATGTCTTTGCAGGAATACGCTGTATCAAAGAGACATTCTTGAGTATCGGTCCATATCAGTTTTTATTGAGCAAGGGAAGTTCTTCCTTTTCTCTACTTAATTGGGTATATTTCTTTCAATACGGGAAACCTGCATAAACTCTTAGGATTCCGTGTTATATCTAGTCTTTGGCTTCAGCGTTGAGGGATCACACTAGCTATATGATTCAGACTCACGACTACAAGTGTGGTATTTGAATCATTCCTGTATGTATGTTAGATTTCCTTCATTAAGGAACTTGCTTATTCGAGGAGTATTTGAGAATACTTTGTCTAGGTTCTTTCCATGATTTCAGGAATATGAAGTTGGTTTATTCTGAAACACATTCCAGATTTAATTGCATTAAACGGGCCATAGAGACAAGCATTATATTCTAGATTAGGCTGGGTACTAAGACCCTGTGTCATTAAGGTTTTCTTTATAGTGTTTTCATTTTATTTACCATTAAAAAAAAATCAAGATCTGCAATCTGTTCATAGATTTCTGGAGTGTTTTATTATTTCTCTGAATTTTGACTTGCTCAAAATTATCCTTATTAGCATCAATTTCCTTTTTGGTTTCGTATCTTCTCAGGTAAATATACATTTAGGCATATGTGCACATATGGTTCTTAGGTGATTATCATCAATTAATTGTCTCATGGCAAATAGCTTGTTTAACTAAAAAAAAACTCTGTTTCCAGTTGATTTCACTGGGGGAGGCAAGCTTGCCGAGCCAGGTAACTAAGTGCACCTTTCCTGTGTTTTCTTGCTGTGAATACTTCATTTTATGACATGTTTTGCCTTAATAGTCGATTTCATAACCCTGCAGCAACAATTGGCACAGATTCTTTCGGTGTTGCAGGCTACATAGCCAACCGTAACAACTACATAATACATCACTTAGTCACATAAATTTCAACCCATCTTGTCATACTGACACTGCACTCTTCTTATTAGTGTTTGAATCCATCAATTTTTCTTTTGCCCGAGCCACACTTGGGTGTTTTGCTCTAGTTAAATTAGGCTTGCAAGTTCACGGTTAATGTGGGCTACACAGCTGCTTACAAACAATGCACTGGGTAATTGCAGTTGTAGCTGACCAGCTCGATGTGTATTCATCCCAGATCCAAAGAAACTAGTAGGGAGGGCATGAACTCGCTCACACAGTATTCGTGTATCATTACATAAATCAATCGAAAGAGGAAAACCTTAGGAAAATAACCAATATCCATTTTGATAAAACATCTTTCCAAGGAGGGTTTCATGCATCCCTGGAAAATTAAAGTAGAGGAGATTTCTTTTTGTTAATTGATAAATTAAAATGTTTTATAGATAGGTGAGAGCAATGGTACATGAATCAAGAGCCATGGCTCATTCGATAAAAAAAGAAAACAACGAACAGGCTGGGATGCCAATCTGCTCTTGCAGCTTAACTTAATTTCTATGTAGAGTTAGGGTTTATCCGACAGTTAATATCTGGATATCATATGTAAGAACTTAATTCCTTGTGTTTTTCCTTTTATTGCAACTTTGTGATGGTGGTATATCAGTCTGCAGATGATTTGGGGTGCCACTTTGATTTAATTTCTCGTGGTGGAGAAGGCGATGCTTCTACTCTGATATCCCAGTTGGGAAACACAAATCCTTGGTAAAGAAGACAAGTTACCTATTTTTGAATAAAACTGCTTTTTGTGAGATTTTGATTTAGGGTCTTTTTAATTGAGTAATTAAACTAGCACATAACTCTTTTAACCAACACTCTGTTTTATGCAGGAAGCTTGCTTGCGGGATATATCCGATTGCTGGGATTGATTGATGAGTTGATTTTGTTATTATGCCATTAAGATAACCTTAATTGCAGTGAGGTTGGCAGCTTCCTTCTAAGGTCTGATTTTGTTATCTTTTACGTTCAACTTGTTTTTTCACGTTCCATCGAGTGTAAGAGTCCTGTAACTGGCTCTAGTTTTCACTATTTCAGGGTGGCTGTAGGTCTATCTGTAATGGTCTCTCCTTCTGCAGATTGGCTGACTTAGTGAGTGGTTTTAGCTTGTGCATATGGTATTCCTTACAAGTTTCTTGATTAGGATGCCTCAATTTCCCCCTGATGATTAGCATTTATTCTCCTTGAAGTGCTCTAGAAATCTGGTCTTCTTTGTCAAAAACTTCACTTATGGTCTTCTTTGAAAAAACTACTCTTCTGGCAACTATTAGCATTTTCTCTGAGACTTTTGATTATTAGGTCTTCATCTTGCATGATGCTTTCAGATTTGTGATCTTGTTGAGATGAAGTCTTTTATATTTGTTGCTGTGAGTGTCTCGTCAAGTGGTTTTTATGCCCACATCTCTCACCTTGAAAACTCCCCTTAATTCCCTAATAGAAGAAACGTTGTGCAAAATGCCCTCTCTAGTCTTAGATGATCGTGTGGTTAATTTATCGTCTTATTCTTCTCTCTCATTCTCAGGGTAGACCTTTTTTCCCTGCTCTTGTTTCGTCCGGTGAATTCATGTTCCTTGATGTATGTCCCAGTGATCTCCTCTTGACTCTTTTGTTAGTTCTCAGGACCTCACCTTGTGTTTGTTTATGACTTTCTCTAGATTGTAGGGCATAATAAATATATGTGTTTGGTGTTTCTCTTGTATGCTGGTCTGGGATGAACCTTCAGCCATTTGGTATCCAAGGGAGTATGATAAGTTAACTATTGACATTTTTCTTCAGCTGGTGTATAGTGACTAAGTGTTGCCGTGGTTTTTTTTGCTGACTTCTCTTTGAGATTTTGGGTGATAAACAGATGAAGTGTTGCCGTTGATCTTGGTGCTGAGTTTAGGGGATTAAGAGATTGAGAATTTTTAGGAAACATGGATACGATTCAAATTCAAACTTTGAAGAACTAAAGAAAGGAATTCAACTAACTCCTCTTCAAAACCTTCTCCACCTGAACACCAAACCCTTCACGTCACCATCTTCTTCTCTATCAGTTCAGTCCACCTTCTCCAGTCATACAGTCTACCGCCACCTTCTTCTCTATCAGTCCAGTCCAGCTTCACCAGTCATACAGTCCACCACCAGTCCTCTTCAAAAAGCAATCCTTACCTGTTCCAGTCTCAATGTACATATTGTTTTGCTATGAAATTTTACATTTTTTATACTAACATTGCCTGATTCTGTGCAGCCAAGTATTTGGGTATATCAAGGGCTTCACATTGTGTTGCACGGTAAGCATTATGGTTTTAACTTGTTAGCTTACAATTTTCATGATATCTGCCTAAACTATGGTCGGCATCGGATCCTCCACATTCAACTATGAGACCGATGTGAGGGTATAGTAATATGTTTTGGAGGTTTGGCATTAAAAAAATTTCTTGGTCCTCTTGAGATCAACTCCTGTTTCTCGCGATACCTGCTCATTTGATATTTCATCGAGTCTGAATAAACTTGTGTAGTTATTCTTAAGTTTATAGATGAACCTTTTGATGTCACCACATTTCCAGTCAAATTTGGCACTAAGGTGCATCATAGATTGTTGACAAGTTTTAATGACTAAAGTGGTATGCCTCGGAGTAGAGCAAATGTTAAACAAGTTCATGTCATCTGGTATGGTTAGGAACTGTAAAACCAATCAAAAGGAAAGGATAATTTTAATTTCTCGAAAGCCTCTGCCTGTCAAGGGTTGCCTAAAACTTGAGTGTTGGAATTTAGATGTGCACTCTGACTGTTTATCTAAGTCATTGTTTGCATTATGAAATGTTCGACCTATTAAACATGTTTATTGACCTTTATAGCCAGATCTTCCATCTTGCAAGACGCTTTCAGACTTGTTATGAGTTTATCCTTAAATGATTCTCATGTATATATCACCTTGATGATTCCATTATTCAGCATGTAAAATTGCAGATTAGACCCTGTTTAAAATGCTCTCTATCTTCGTAGGTGATCCTGTAAGGTGATTGGCTGGTACTTACTCATTGTCCAACTCTTCTGTATAAGGTCTCAGGAACTCATTTTGTATTTTTTTCTGACTTCTGTAGATGATTGTGCACATTAATCTTATCTTTTTAGTGTTTCTCTTGTATATGGATTTATAAAAGGGTGTGGATAAGATTTGGGTTGAACCTTCAGTTGCCGTTTGGTTTCCCAGATGAAGTATGCAAATGTTAACTATGACATTCTTCTTTGGTAGATATATGGTGAATAATTATAGTAAGTTGATATAATTAGGTTGTTCACAGTTCTGACTCATATACTTACTTCTAGATACGAGAAGAGCTTTGAGATACTTATGACTATGTGGATCTTTATTTTCTTCCAAAGATCATCTTTAAATACACTATTCATTGTTCATGCCATTTTGTTCTTCTCTTTTACTTTTAGCTATGACTGTCCTGTATGGTTAGTATCGTAGGGTGGTCGTCCATGTACTATTTACATTTGATTTACTGGCATCATTGGTTTAATTTATCTGCTTTCACTTGCGGATATGAAATTTTCCAACTTAAGGTTAGTCTTCATGTTGCCAGGTTTAGTCAGACGCTATGAATTCTTAGTGAGCTTAGAAAGATATTACATAATGAAGGAGTAGTTAGTGCACTTATGCTTCCTCTTTGATTACCTTATTGAGTTTACTGGGGATACTTTTTTCTCGTTGTATTGTTGAGTCATCACATGCTTTTATCCGGGGTTCGGGTAACATGAGTCCGTCATTTATGCCTACTGTCATTATGATTTTGTTTAGTTTTATTGTTTGTAATTGTCTGTGTTGTCATGTGCTATGATTTTGAGATTACAATATCTTACATGTTTTCTTGGTTCTCCATACGGATTGATTTTGCAGTGTACTGTAGTATCTTGATACTTATTTGTGTTAAAAGATTATCAATTATTACTTTGAAAAAAATGTTCGGACTTGGGTTTATAATTTAAGCAATTTATGTTCGGTCTGATATTTATTATTAGATACAGTTTTGGCTGCGATAATTTGGCATGATTCTTTGTTACTGCCTTTGTCGTCCATACAGGTAATTAAATGCTTAAACTAGTTCAATGCCTTGTTCCACTATAATATAGGAGACCGCTCGAAATTTCAGCATGTGCAGCTACATCTTCTTATCATTGTGCAAAGGTGCAGTTGTGGCATTCATACAAGTGGTGTGTTATTTTTTTAGGTTTTAAGATTTCTTTACTTCTCTTGTTGATCTAAATTTTTGATTTAGTGTACTATTTCAAAAAATAAATTAGATCAAGATTAATTTTAAATTGCCTGTTCCAGGGTTAGGTCGTCCTTGGTTATTTCTTGGTCTGTATAACGCAGACCAGTTGGAATTACTTCTTTTGACTTATTAAATCTCTTTGCAGGAATACGCGGTATCAGTGAGACATTCTTGAGTATTGGGTCCATTTCAGTTTTTGCCGGGCAAGGGAAGTTCTTTCTTTGTTGTACATATTTGGGTTATATTTCTTTCAATATGGCAAACCTGCATAAATTCTTAGGATCTCGTGTTATATCTAGACTTTTGCTTCAGCATTTGAGGGATCACTCAAGTTATACGATTCAGATGTGTCATTTGAATCATTCTTGTATGTATGCTAGATTTGCTTCATTAAGGAACTTGCTTAAGAATACTTTGCCTAGGTTCTTTCCATGATTTCAGGAATATGAATGAAGTTTGTTTATTCTGAAACACATTCCAGATTTAATTTCATAAAACGGGCCCTAGGAGTATTTGGTGGGTACATGATATTCATATCCCATATGCTCTTCAGTGAGGAGTAATGAATTTCTAAACAGGTATACATATCTTTATTGGTTATTGTCCCTTCGTGGTTCCAGTTATGGTATTTGAGTAGGAAATTTTTCAGATTAATATATACTGGCTTAGTTGTGTTTTTCTATTTGCTAGATGCCTAGGTCTAGTTCAGACTGGGTACTAAGACCAACTATTCATTCAGGTTTTCTTTATAGTGTTTCTATTTTATTTACCATTAAAAATATAAAATCAAGATCTGCAATCTGTTTATAAAGGTCTGGAGTGTTTTTAATATTCTTCTGAATTTTGACTTGTTCGAAATTATCCTTATTAGCATCAATCTCCTTTTTTGCTTCGTATCTTCTCAGGTAAATATACATTTAGGCACAGGTGCACATTTAACTTTAAATTTGGAGTTCCTCGAATATGGTCTAGTTATGATAGGGTTTCAGCTGATCTTCTGTATTCCTAAACCTTGGGAACTATCTGTTCTGAATAAAAATAGTTTCAAGACTATAACACCAAGCCACCGGCCTAGTCAAAACCAAGTGATTATTTCATTTTAGTTTATTTCTTTTTTATTATTTTTTTTATAATGGACTCAGGAAGCAGGTCTATATGTAGTACCTTTTCTGGTATTCGGTCAGATCTTTATCCTCCATTATTTGAGTTTGGGAGGCGATAAATCATTTGGTAGTTAATGCATATTGGTCTTCTAGATGTGGTAAGCACAATGCAGTACGTACCGGCCGGTACGGCCGAAATTTCGGCCGGTTTGGTCGGTACCGGCTGGAGAACGACACGAAACTGTAAATACCGTCGAAACGATATCTCACCGGTAAAACCGGCCGGTACGCCTATAAACCGGTATTACCCGGTATAGTCCGGTATTACCCGGTATGTGTTCTCAGCCGTTAGATGAAAAAAAGAAACTGATCCTACGGTATGGGTGGGTTCATCTCTGCCAAAACAGGGTTTCTAGTGCATCTTCTTCTCACCTCTGCAACTGGGTTCATCTTCTTCTTCTCCATCTCTTAAGCACTGCAGCGCCTCCATCACCATCTTTTTCTCCATCTCTTAAGGTATGTTTAAAATCAAGTAACTATAGTTCAAATGTGCAAGTAACCTTGTTTGATTTTTATTGTGAAACTGATTATCTGATTCATTGTAGCTTTCTTTCGTATGATTTGATTAGGGTAGTTTCAAATTAGGTTTCTAGTTCATTGTTAGAGATTGAATACCCATTTTTCCATATTGAAATCAGATGTTGAAGTGGTTTGGGAAACTCAAGTTAGGGTTACTGATTTCAAATTGGGTACTTTTTATGAATTAAGGCTTTTAATTTTGATTTCAATCAAAATGATGTTACTGATTTTGTTAAGACATTATCTATTTACTTTTTCCCCTGTATTTGTTTCTGCATAGGCATAGTTAGGCTTCTCAGCTGAAAATTCTACTTAGCTCTATTTGTAAGCCATGTAGCTGTTCTTGTTGCCATCCATGCATCATGCCCTGTCTTGTTCTTCATTAGAGTACTTCATTGCACATGTACACTAGTGAATTATTGTCCTAAACTGACCCACAAAATGGTCTCGTTCAATTAACTTGAATCCCCACTTCCTAAAACCATTTCATTTGACCTGTTTTTCACCTTGGAGAATAACTCCCAAAAACTATGAAGATTTATGCCTTTCTTGCTGTCCAAAGGTCTGCCAACAGAAAGGGTTGAACATCCGATAGCGTTCTTGCTGAGGCTCAAGTTTGATGTTGGTTAGTGTTACTCCTTCACATGGTTAGCTGTCGCTACAAGCAAAATGTACTGGCTTAATTGTGTATGTACCTCTTATTTTTTCATAATTTATTCCTGATAGAGCTACAGCAGAAGTTTGGTTCTTGCATATTCTCTTATCACGATAGTACTGGTCAATTACAATAGGAAATTCAACTTCAGAAACTTGTATATTTGAGAACAAAACGCCTTGAACAGATCCTGATCCCCCCTGCACAAGGAAACAAGTCATCGTTTCAACATTGTTGTATATTGCAGATACACGAACTTTTTGGTGCGAAAAGCACGTAGCACAAAATCACCAATCCAAGTCAAAGAGGATCTTGGGGCTTTTCATTTTGCTCCTATCAAACTGATTGTTTTCACCAGCTCAACCTTAGCATAAATTATCTGTAGACCAGTAGGATTTCATATAGTCATAGTTACACGTTGGTTTTCTTACCTGTCATGTCTTGATCCTGACACCATTAGTCGTGTTGTGCATCACAGCGTCACGCACAGTGATGTTCGAGACACAGGCTTTGGTATTATCCTTTCCTAATCCTCCAATGCTGATTCCATGTCTTGGCCCACAGTTCACATTATGAATGTATATATTTGAGCATCCAGTTTGTACAGATACGCAATCATCACCTGCAGAATAAAGTTAGGACAAGTTGTCAGCAGCAGAGGAGAAAATTGTTGCTAACTCTCACCTAGAAATTTCTTGGTTGAGTTGTTTCTCAAGTACATGCTGTAACTTTTATGGAGCGCAAAAGTCGTCGTTGTGGTAGAAGGTAGTAGATAAGAAAAGTTATTAGAGTGGACAGCAGGATGGTTTGATGAGTTTGTGTCTGTGTGAACCAGTTTCTGATGGATGAAAAAACAAAACAAAAGTGCAACTGTTTGCAGTTTGTCATTAATAAGGACAAAATACAGGAAATCTGCTAATAGGTTTTCTTAATTGCCAATGGTTTCTGTCTCTTGAATTGAAATCTGAACCCAACTGACACTGAAGTAAGTCTATTTATCCAACTGACACTGACATTGATGCATATGATACTGATCAATTGATGTTGGACACGGAAAGAGGACTACTTGGTGATGATTGTGATGATATCTATAATGAATCTAATGATTTTGATTAAAATTGTAATATGGTTGTTTTTATTAGTACTTTAGACGGTGAAATTTGAAGTTGTTGTTTATCTTGTGTTTGTTGATTATACTTTGAAGTTTGAACTATATATGATACTTATAACGTTTTGGAATTCATTTATAGTTATAAAATGTGAGCTAGTATTTTTTTTTATAAAATTTTAGGTATAAAATATAAACCGATATTTCGCCGGTATATAAACCGAAATTTCCCCGGTATACCGGCGTACCAGTATATCGCTCTCGACCGGTACAAACCGAAATCCGGTATGGTACAGCTTTGGGTAAGCACCAGCATTTGAGTTTCTGGTTCCGAGTTTCTTCATAAATATATCGAAGAATGCTCTCCAGAATGATTGTTGAGAGTTTCTCGTTCAAGCAAGGTACTTCATAATTTTTTGTTGGCAGTATAAGATTACAAACAGGAATTGTGTCTAATGAATCTAAACTTTCACCGCAAATTGTATGAAAATACCAGGTTGGGGTTTGGAACAGGAGCCTTCGAAACATTTTCATGGATAAAACTATTGGACCTGCTATTATGGAATCTGGAACTGGTAATGGTGATATACTGACTGTGAAGTTCTGTTAACAAGCTCCTGCTTCTTAATCAGCTGGATGGAAGATTAAATTTTGATGGTATCCCTCCTTGGTGCTATTTCTTAAACCTTCATCACGCAATCTATATAGGTTCTGATGCCCTTGAATAAAAGGGATAATCTGGATCAATTCAGAACCGACATCGTGCAGTGGCCTGTGGTCCTACTGCTACTGTGTTAAATACCCCCTCGCAAAGGCAGCTCATGAAATAACTCTAAGCTCTTAAACACCCTGGAAATTCTCTGGGCTGTCTTCCCTCCTGTGCATAGCACCAGATCAAAGGCCTCACCGGTATAACATCCTCTTTATTTTATTTAGGTGTCTATCCGCTTTTGTAAGTAATAACTTGGGACATTTTTATTTTGTGTTTTTGATTCAGGTTAATTAGATGATCAATCTTTATACATACAGTTGGGGTTCGTAGGTGATTATCATCAATTAATTGTCTCATGGCAAATAGCTTGTTCAATTAAAACTCTGTTTCGGGTTGATATCACTAAGAGAGGCAACCTTGCTGAGCCAGGTAACTTAATGCACCTTACCTGTGTTTTCTTGCTATGAATACTTCATTTCATGACATGTTTTGGCTTAACACGCGATTTCATAACCCTGCAGCAAAAATTAGCACAGATTCTTTCGATGTTGCAGGCTACATAGCCAACCAAGGTAACAACTACATGCACATCACTTAGTCACATGAATTTCAACCCATCTTGTCATACTGACACTGCACTCTTCTTATTAGTGTTTGAACCCATCAATCGGAACTTTTGCTTTTGACCGAGCCACTAACTTGGGCGTTTTGCTCTAGTTAAATTAGTCTTGCAAGTTCACGGCTAATGTGGGCTACACAGCTGCTTAAAAATAATGCATTGGTTAATTGCAGTTATAGCTGACCAGCTGGATGTGTATTCATCCCAGATCCGAAGAAACAAGCAGGGAGGGCATGGACTGGCTCACACAGTATTCGTGTATCCTTACAAAAATCAACGAGGAAAATGTCAGGTAAATAACCACTATCCATTTTGATAAAACACCTTTCCAATGAAGGTTTCATGCATCTCTGGAAAATTAAAGTAGGATGCTCCAAAAAAAAAAAAAGTAGGGGAGTGTTCTTTTTGTTAATTGATAAATAAAAATGTTTTATAAATAGGTGCGAGCAATAATAGTACATGAATCATGAGCCATGGCTCATTCCACAAAAACAAAGAAAACAATGTCAGGTAAATAACCCCTGTTCTTGCAGGTTAACTTAATTTCTCCTTGGAGTTAGGGTTTCATCCGACAGTGAATGTGGATTATTTGTTTTGAAAATGATTTGATTCATGGGTATATCCCCGGCATAAAGCCCAATTAGATGAGTCGGGCCCCACTGCCAGCCCAACCAGCTTTTAACCCTACCATAGCACACACACCACCTCGTACGTGGAAAAAGTTTAAACTAAGGGCTCCAGAAAATTCCTGAAGGGTTCAACTAAGATTGTCTAGGATACAGATAAGAAATGTCCTGATACATAACAAATGATTAAATTACCCTTGAATCAACTATATTAGTGTAACCATATTATCCTTTCCACTATAGACTAAATTTAAAAATAAAAGTTAAATTCAAATTTCTTTTTGTTGTTTTCTGTCATTAAAATAAGTTAGATTGTTATAATAAAAATCCCAGTTTACAGTCTAACAACAGTCTACGGTAAGGTCATAGTTGATTTTGCTAACCGTAAACACCTATAACTTCTTGTCGTAGTAACGGTAAACGTAAAGTAGTATTTGTTGACTTTTATAGCTAGAAGGTTTTTGAAATCTCATTACGTCTAGAAGTTCATCTATTCCTAGCTGTAAAGAATGAAAATACTAACCTAGGTTAGAAGTTCTTCGTTTTCTAATCGTAAAAGTGGTTGCACACAGAAAATTCAAGACACGTCCTAGCCGTAGGATGTCCTGAAACCAAAAATTGAGAATTAAGGGGTAATAAGTCTTTCATCAATTCTAAAAGTTAAATCTAGTTAATCATAAACCAAATTCATTAACCTAATCTAACTACTAACACCTAATTAGTTAAACAAATTAGGTTTATTGACACAAATTTACTGATAGCAGTTTATCCATCATAGAGTCATTCGGTAGAACCCTTAAAAAAGAATTCCCCTTACTGTCGCGTCATAAAATGCACGTTACAAATTTTGTTAGGCTAGTGACTTGGCAGTACAATGGTTCAGTGAGTACGAAGCTCACCCATTTGTACTTTAGCCTTAGAAGTTTGCACTCAACAAATAGCGACACCAATTCATTGGTACTTGGCAACAAAAGACTTCTTTTACTTTCTTTCTCTCTAGACTCGACATGCTAACACTTTCAAAATCAATAAACACAATAGCATAAGGTATGATGCAAAAATTTCTTTATTACTACAAGGGAAGATAAACCAAAAGTATGTCCATTCCGGATTTTACAAAAACAGACTACAATGCCTTGTACTCACTCTATTGTTCTGCCTAACTTTGTTCTATATCCTCTCCTTTATTTTATGTGCTATGAATGTTAGGTAACATTATACAAGAAATTTTCTAACTCCCTTGTATTACACGAACCTGTATACACTTGAGGCTCTGGGATTTTATGTGCTTGAACCTGTATAAGCTTGCGGAACTCAGTTATTTCCTTGGACATTTGCCGCATATGGCTTGAAAGCATGGACTTCAGATCACTGAATTGCCTCAATCAATTCAGTGATATCGTTGTTGATTGAATTGAACGAATAAGTCTCATTAGCAAGATGTGCTTCTAATGCATAGCTTCGCCCATAAAACTTTTGAAACCAGCCAATGTTGCTTCCTTCGAGTATATCCAGTCTAGTATTTTCTTCGGTGTCAGGAATTTCCTTGTTCATAGCAACGTCTATAGCCATAGGTTCAAGGCTACATAATTCCTCAAGTTAATTGAACGTGCCTGGTAGTGGTTTTTCGATCATAGTGCTATTAGTACTCATTGCCACTACAATAAAACCTGGCTTAAGCGACCAAAATCTTAGCAAGAGCCCAGAATTTTAGTCGATTTACGAGTTTAAGCAGCCAAAGTTGCAACTGCCAGATAGTTTGGCGGCTATAAACCTGTGTGCTCTTATATTTAGCCATGACCAAATGTGTTTAATCGCTAGATCCGTCTTTCAAGTAATTTATAGCAGCTAAAAAAGTGATTATGTAGCTATTCACTTTGAGGCACAGACTCGTAGCAACAGAAAATGAATTTGTTGCTCAAAATGTTAGCAAGAGCCCAATATTTTAGCCGCTTTAAGAGTTTAAGCTACAAAACTTGCAACTGCCGAATAGTTTGGTTGTTATAAAGTTGTGTCAACTAATTTTTAGCCATGGCCAGTTGTATTTGATCGCTAGATCCTTTTTTTCAAGTAATCTATAGCAGCTAGAAAAGTGCTTGTGTAACTCTTTACTTTGAGGCACAGACTCGTAGCAACCAAAAAATGAATTACTTGGTAAAATCTCTCCCAGCAACTAAGTTTAAGCCGCCACCACCATTTCAAAACAGAGGTCATTTTTTACGGTGAGATCTTAGTATTAATCCAACAATCTTATTAGGATTTGTTTAATGGAAACATGAAAACTCGTTCAAATCTATGAGCAAATGTTTGGATGCACAAATTGAATTTTTTTTAACATGAGTCGACTAAATTGACTATAATTAAAACCAAACTCTTTTACAAATCCCACAACCCATATCATTTCAGTCAAAATCTGAAACTTTTAACATTCAGTTCAACAATTTCAAAATTAAAACCAAGTTCTGACATATCCTTGCCTTCTCTTGGCAATTGACCCTTCTAACATCCAAAATGCTATTTGTTCAACGTTTTTCAAGAATTACAACAGTTTGCACATAGATTCTTGTACAAAAACATTACTCAAAAAAGAGATTATCACAAATAGTTCAAGAACTGTTATGTTTTTACTTTTATACTCCAATGTTGGATTTTACAGATGTATTTACATTAAGGTAGTTTAGAATTACATGTTTTTAGTTATCACAAGAACATTTTAAGCAAATCCTGTGTGAAGATTATATCCTGCTAAAAGAAAGAAAATACATAATTTCAATTTGCTTAAGACTCTTGGAGAGACCTTCACCGTGAGCCCCGACATTTTCTCCTTATGATATTTTTAGCTGCAAAATAGTATTTTTTGTTACATAAAAAATCCTACCAAAGTTTGAAATCATAAGAAGCTTGGTTGGCGAACAAAACGTGTTAATAGTATTAAATTGAGACTCACTTTACGTTCAAACCATCTAGGAAATTCTTGGGTGTGTTTTCTATGTGCGTGGCTAGTTCCTTCAAGCATAACTTTGTGCTCACTGTATATTTGCCATAAGAAAATTATGTAAATCACATGTGCATAAGAACATTCTCAGATTCTAGTATTCTTATAAATGTACATAAGGAAAAAGTGTACTCCTCATATTGGTGCATTTCATCGCAATTCTTGAGAACATTAAATTTCATTTGGTGGAACTTTTCCTCTGAAAACGACGCCACATGTTTCTTACCTTGAAATTCACCGGCTTTTCTGAAAACAAACAACTCATCTATACTGATAGCACCATCCTCATTTTATTCAAAATGGACCTTGTAATGAACAGATGCAATCAAGATGGAGAGAGACAAGACTCATATTTCTCTAGGTGCAATTAGATATGAAGCAAGTGATGCAAATGCTACATCTTTGAGTTTCTTTATTCTTTCAGCAACTTGTGCATGAGCAGAAATGGTTTCCCTATACATTGTCATTTTTTGGTTGAACTCAGTAAAATGGCATTTTCAAAACCTTAAAAAAATAAACGAAGAATATTAGAACACCACACTGCTCAACTTGTACGGATATATACATATTAAGAAAACAAGAGCCAATAGTTGCTTAACTTAAGGGAAACAAGAGGATGGACTCTTTTCATCATGGTCATTCATTCGAAGGGAACATTACTGAAAAAAGAAAAGAAAAGTCCACAATTAGATTTTCTGTAGGATCCAAACTAATCATAAAGCAAAATAAAACATTCTAATTACTATCAATCACAAGTTACGGCCTAATACAACCACGACTATATACACAAACATATCCTAATCATACACAACCAAACCTAATAAGACGCACCACAACCACAACAGGAAAAGAATATCAGGGATACCTATTATGTAAAGCAGCAAAGGTAACACTCACAAACAACAAAAAATAGATAAGGAATAGCAAAAGATTATCTTTGAATTCGGTAAAACACAATGGTTTGATTTATCATTACGAAAAATGGAAATATAATATCAATAGCAGTAGTAGGGGAACAACAAAATGCAGATTTTTACCTCATCCTTTTATAATATAGTTTCACCTCACCTCATCATTTAAAGCAACGAAATCACACTTAAACTACTTGTACCAAATATTCGCCAAACCCTTCATTTCCATGCAGAGAAGAGAAGACTGACAATCGAACATTAACATCAGCATCAGCGACAGCTGCAATCAAAAGCTTTTCCACAATCTACAAAAATGGAAAGATAGGTAAGCCAACATATATATCAGGTGTAACCCATGTAACCATTATGAATTTTTCCCTCAAGGCATATTACACTGGCAGAATATTTTAAATTCATACAGTTAAGTTGTAGCCAGCAAACTACTTGCACAAGCAGCATTAACAAATACAAAATATGAGAGGTACAAAGTAGAAAATAAAAGAAACTAGTAATATGTGTATATCCTTTCTACTACATACAAAGATATTGTCTAAGATGACCGAGCTAAATTTACTAGTTGCATTAAGTAATATATGTATTGTATCCATAGAATGTACGATCCAGCTGGACTAATAAATCAGAAACTTAGAAAGTAGAGAACTGTGGATGATAAAATTATTATGAAGTGCAAAAAACACATAATAATAAAGCAATATGTACATGATAGAAAAATTGCGATAGGGACTGGGTGAAAGAGTGAAAAATAATCCTACACAAATGAGGTTCCCCATGGTACGAAAGTATTAACAGGTAAGAAACAAACATTATATGTTTTTCTATCTCTAAGCATTAGATATACAACATATATTGGTACCACATGGTCAAATCTCTAAACATTGAAGTAACTCTAGTCTCCCAATTTTTAGACCACATCAATCAATACTTACAATACAAGTCTATCAAATTGATATAGTCTAGCATAATAGATACTGCTCACAGTAAGTCAGTTACCTGCATTGAATGTGATAAAGCCCCTAAGTCAGCATTCTCGTCCATAAGCTCTTACTTCTTCACCTCATAAACATCCACTTGTTCATTGCACAAACGGTGTTATTATTAAAGCATATAATAAGCAATATGCACCAAAAGAATTTCATGAACTGCAAATAAGACATATATTTATCATAATCATTTTACAAAAGTCAATTTCAGCCTTCTTTCAGTTCTAAGTCACATGTTGATGCCCTTCTTTCTGTAAAGACGGACATATAAGCAAAGGGTTGGATGCCTCACATTGAATAACCACTTCTACTTGCTTGTGAAACTATATATTGAATAACCATAAAGTATTAAGCATTAACATTATGTTCTCAACTACAATTTTAATTAAAAAGCAAGTTCTGTAGCTAATGTTATATGAAAAGAAGCTATTTAACCTTGCACAATCGGTTAACATTGACAAAATGAGCCCACTTTGTGGACAATGTCTATTAAATCAAAAATTATAAAACCAAATCATCAAATCAAATGGTGGTGTATTGGAAAGGGGTGTAATGGTATCAAACCCAAGCTGAAAAATTTGTTTAAAACCCATACTCAGATTTCTCACCATGTATTAAAACATTAAGATCCAATGAAACCAAAAAAATCTAAAGAGACAAGGGAAAGAAACTTATCTTGGATAAGAGAATCAAGAGGAAAATCAGAGTCATGATTATAAATCGTCGGCTTCTTCTTCAGTGTTAGTCTCTTCCATTACTCCACTTTTTATACACATTTCTAGGGATTTACAAGCTGAAGCAGGTAGATTAGCACCAAGACTACGACATACAAGATTGAAAATACATATTAAAAACATTGATAAAGAAAGAGTTTTAGGATTTTGAAGATTGAGATTAGTATTGAATTTACCTTCCGAAATAATCTCTGAAGAAAAAAAGAGAAGGATCGTTGAGAAGATACGTATTAGATTTGCATTGATTAGTAAAGTGTTTCAACAAATGTAGCTTCTATTGATTAGTTTTTCTTTTTTTTGTTCAGTGAAAAATTGAGCTGCAGTTTAGGGTTTTGGTAGAGGCGGATAATTAGAGAGCAGTACCGAGAAAGAGAGAGAAAGGGAGGGAGAGGAAAGTGAAGGGAGAAAAAACATTTAGGGTTTTGAATAAAAAATTTGGACGGTGGTAAGGATAATCATATGGATTATGAAATTTTTTGGATGGTATAGATTTGGTTTTGGATTCCCATACGGATTGAGACAAGTGTGTGAGAATCATGTGTGGTTTTCTTTGTGCTAAAATGAACTAGTACATCCGGTTCTATTATCAACCTTCGATATGAAAAAAAAATAAAAATCCAAAGAATATATATAAATTAAAATAAATTTTGATATTTTTATCGACTTTAGAGGTCCGGTAAAGATGCTGACATAGTGGAAGAAGTCATTAAGATAATATGAACAATATCAGTAGGTCTAGCGTTTCGATGAAGATTCCGACTTAGTGGAAGATGTCATTAAGGACAATATGATGAACATCGATAGGTTTAGGGTTCCAGTGAATTTTTGACTTAGGGGAAGAGGTTATTAAGGATAATGTGACGAACATCAATAGGCTTAGGGTTTCGATGAAGATTTTAACTTCGAAGAAGATGTCATTAAGGATAATATGACGAACATCGATAGGTTTTAGGGTTTCGGTGAGAGGAAGAGGTTATCAAGGATAGTATGATGAACAACAATAGGATTAGGGTACCGAAGAAGATTCTGACTTAAGGGAAGAGGTCATTAAGGATAATATGACGAACATCGATAGGTTTAATTAGGGTTCCAACAAAGATTTCGACTTAACGGAAGATGTCATCATACATAATACGAACAAGTTTATGAGAATGAACTGATAACAAACAAGATTATTAAATTATAGATTGAGCACTATACGAAGATGTATCTTTGACAAGCTTAGCAATAGAAAAATTCCCAGACCCAATTTCTTTCACTACTTCAAAATGTTCCATTCTTTATTAGCTTATTCTATACTCTAATTCCCAACTCAAACACTTGAAATCCAAAAGAAGATAAACTAATTAAGCACTAATCTTCTTTTTATCTCAAAAAAGAAACTCTTGTTTTCTACTTCATGTTGATTGTGTCTTTGTTGAGAAGACAAACACAAGTGTTATCTCTTTTGTAGGTTTTGAAAAGAGAAATGAGGGATTAGATTTACACTGAAAATTGGACTTTAACCTAAGTTTTTGGCGCAAACCCAAAACTAGCGCGCCAAGACTCCCGCCAACTCTTCCCAACCCAACTCTTCCATCTTATGTAACGCAAAGGCAGATCGTTGTCTCAACAAACAAGTTTATGTTATTGGGAGAGGTACAACCTGGCCTTGGCGAAACAAAGCTTTCACATTAATGTCATCCCCGTCGTGCACTGCAAAGTTTGTGTCCAACAAAGCTCTTTTTTATATTTTTTCAACGTACATTTTTACCGGCCGATATTTTTTACGGATTGGTGATTCCTAACTAGATTTCAAGAATCTAGAGTTTGCAATATTTTGTTCAGCGGGAAATTTCCCCCAAACATTTCACTCACAACTCAAATAACATTTTTGTTTGCATGTGCATATTACGCCGACTCGTATAATAATGTTGCGGTTATTTTGTTCATTTAACGTAACCTAAGTGTAAAAAATAATATTTCATTGGATGCTTAGAAATTAGAGTGTAAATCATTTGACTCTGAAACTTTTGATGCAGACTAGTGTACAATGGACTATTTGGAAGTGTAATGTCCAATTCTCCTAAAACAACTTAGAAGAAGTCTATTTTGATGAAAAATGTCCCAGCGATGGATAAATGTAGCTTATGATGATACTGATGATGTGCGGAAGATTTTCAATTGCTTTCAATTATCCGTCAATCTTAGCATCGGTGGGTGATAGACACATTTTTGTGTCTGATTTGATCTCAATTACATATATTGTTGGTACTCGATTTTGTATTTATTTTAGTTTTTTATTTCTTTTTAGGTATTTTTGGAGAAATGTTAAAGGCACCCTCACATTGGATTAAGGCACCCACTTTCTGGATCAGGGCAACCACACCCAAGATTTTGAATTTCAATTTTGGCGGGAAGAAATTTTCTTCTTCACGTAAACAACGAAAACAGGAAACTTCACGGGTTTGGAAATTCTGTTTTTTTTTTGGAAATCTTCTCATGTTTGGAAAACCGAGTTTAATTGGGTAATAAGAAGAAAGAAAAGAAAGATATAAACACCATGCTCTTAATAGAATCCAGAAACGAAGAAAGAAAAGGAAATCAGGAAAAATCTTTTCTCTTTTGGAAATTGTTGATCGGTGATCCTGCAAGGAATTAAAGGAAGTTTTTGAGGATGATTAAGGCTTTGATTAGAATATAAAGGAAGCTTAGAGGTGTCCAGGGGGAGGAGAGGAGTTTGGGGAAGCTTAGAATTGCTCGAAATCACGAGAAGAAAGCTAACAGACGAACAAAAATTTATGCTGCTGCCAAGGAAGAACACGAAGCAAGCTACACCAAAAAACCGTCGTTCATTAAAACAACATCCGTACTTTAATTCAAAACGCAACAGAAAATTGTTTCTTGTTGCGTATTCATTCGAAATACCTTCTGTAACGGTGTGAGGTATTCACAGCAACACTTATAAACGTATCAAGGTGTCTGTGAGCATTTCTATTCTTATTGTAAGCAATTTTTGGAGTTATAAAAATGATTTTTGAGGATTTTGACATTACAATGAGGAGCTAAACTTCATCTTTGAGGATATGGAGGAAGCTACTTTTCCAACAATTATGTGGTAAGTATTTAATTAATTTATGCAATTTATTTATGATTTAATTGCCTTGGTTAAAAATTGATTTAAAAGATTTTTGTTAAGCAATTGTGATTCTGTTAGATGGTGCATGCCTCGGCATAGGTCCCTAGATGCTCCATGCTTTTGTTATACAGTTGTTGTTTTGAAAATCTATTTTTGTAATGATTTAAAATCAAATTAAAATGTTAGAATTGCATGATTAAAATTATTATCAATTTGAAATTGGAAAATAGTGGAATCCTAACCTCAGTTTTCTCTCAACCTTATAAAAAATATTTGAGTTTTCATACTTTTAGTTTTAGAAATTAGTTTTAAAATCAATCTTCACAAGTCTGAGTAACGAATCTTTATTTACCACTTTAAAATTACATCAGTGGGCCTCACTCAGTTTCTCTCGAATTCCAGATACCTATAAATTGTCGGTATCGCACGAAATTATTTACGAAACGGTTGGCATGGTTTCAGATACCTATAAATTGTTCTTCCTAGTTTCGATTCTAGTTTAGCATAAAATCGTACCAAATTAATGCAAGGTTGCTACATTCTTTGAAAATCGAATGTGTTAGGGTGAATCCAATAAAATTGTGCAAACCGTCAGACAAATTATTTCCAGGTCTCAATATCAAAATTGAAATCTCACATGAAAACTTTAAATTTATAAGAGATTTAAATGAATTCATTTAGTTTCAAATAAATTTATGTAAATTTATAAGCAAATCTAACGACATCAAACAAAATTTAGAGTTTGATAAATTTTTCTTGGAGTGATTATGTAAGCATATCCAATTAGATCGAACAAATTTTAGATCCGGACGAATTTTTCTTAGAATAAACTTATGTAGATTTGTAAGCATGTCAAATTAGGTCGAATATATGGATGCGACTAGGCTACTCTACTTCTTTTAGATTCCATCGGTTTCTACGGCTATCAATTTAAACCAAATTTCCATTAGCCTCGTTTAATTTCACTTGTTATCTTTTAAGTTCACTTCAGTGGATAATTGATTGGTGTTTCTCTAACTTGATTAGTAACACTACCTAATAACTTGTATTAGCACTTTACATTTTGTGATTGATTTGCTAATAACGTTAAGTTTTAGTGGCATTTATTAGGTTGAACTATATGGAGAGTTGATATAATTATATGTTAAGTTTTAGTGTCATCAATAACGATTTCCCGATATATTTCTTATTTTTACTAAAGCTTTGAACCCTTGTAAAACGATGTCACATGGCTCACAAAGTCATAAAATGCACCACCTATTATTAAAACCGTGAGAACCGTTCAATAAATTTTGTTTTTGACACATGGAAATAAGCTAACCATCAGATCTTAGTGGACCAATTAAATTGGTGTCGAAGGTAATGATCGTCCATCTCTACTACACTATAACTGAGTTAAGGTAATGTGGGAAACACACAAACAAGAAATCGTGTTCATATATCTCCTTGATCAGTTACTCGAGGTAACAATTAATTTTTCTTATATAACCTTAGAAGAGAGAGAAAATCACTAAACCTAATCTCTTTTTCCTTCTCGTCCGCCTCCCACCCTCTCCTTTTTCTCTATAAACCCTAACTCATGTCATCATGTTCTATGTATATCTCACATCTCCTACTATTTCTGCAACAAAACAAAAACGAGATCTTATCGTAGTAGAAGAAATGATGATTTTCAACTTTTACATGTATTTATTCTTAACTTCATCTAAGTGTATATATGAACTTAAATTTCAGTTTCAGTAGGTTTTTATTTGATTCGACTATGAGTTATTTTTGATATCATATTTCTAATCTTGTTTTTCTTGTGATTTATTAGGTGTTTTTTTGAATGAGAATGAGAAGAGGAGAAACCCTAAACTTATCAGCAAGAAGAGAAGAAATCGTAGCCTCTAGTTTCAAGCAAAAATGGGTTCTTCTTCGTTTTTCTTGTTGAAGTCAATCTTTCAACTTAGGTCGTGTTTTCTTAAAACCCAATCTTTTATTACAAGCCCTAGTTTGATTTGTCTTATTGATTTGATTTTGTGTTATTAGTAATAATCAGTGTTTTCTGATGTGGGTTTTTGTTTTTAAAGGTTGTTGTGAAGGTAATATTGGGATCTGAAGAAGAGAAGTACAGACTTTGCTGAGGAATGGATTGTTGTGAAGTAGTAATTTGGTTTTTGGGTTGGCTGAATTATTAAGATGAAGGCATAAAATGTTGGACTCATAGATATAAACAACTACAAGTCTATTTTGTCAATGAACTCATAGATATTGTGTTTTTTAGGCTTTATTTATGTTTTAATAACCAATTTCAAATGATTTTGATTATGGATTTTGTTGATTTTTCAGCTGACTAAGATCTGGAATGGGACATACTCACAGCTTGAAGCTACTTGTACGGTATAAAGGTTTATTTTTTACTAATATTGTACGTATAATGATATCCTTGTGAATGGTCTAACTGAATGGTGTGCTTTTGATTAGGTTGAGATGCCAATGATTGTTGGAGAGGAAAGTGAAAAATGGGTAGCTGCAGTGGAGGTAGCTTTTGAACTGTTAATCCCTAATATGCTAATTTCAAATGGTTTTGGTTTTGATATTGATTATGTTTCTTGTTGATTTTTCAGTTGACTAATACAGGTGGAATGGTATCTAACACCATCTTAAGTCATTGCCAGATGCTGCTCTTTGCTCAACAGAGATATATCTAATAAGTAGTTGTTGGTAGATTGCCTGAGCTGGATGTATATGGTCCTAACTATCCAACCAAGGATAACTGCGGTAAGAATGAATTGATTTGTTTTTGTTATATTTTTGATAGTTTTGTAAGGTATTTTATCCCTAATGTCTTCATTCTATGATGTATAGGTACGAGATTACATTCATGTCATGGATTTATGGACGTTCATATAGCTGGTTCTAAAAAGCTTTTCATCTTATAGAATATAAGTAATTCCTTTCTTTATCTCTTGAAATAGACAATGTAATTGAACTTCAAGTTTATCAAATTTTGAAAAATGTCATTCATGATACTAATGTGTATATTGGTTTAGGTTGCGGACTGGGTGTAGAACATCTGTGCTTGAAATTAAAATTATGCTTATAAGCCAAGGATAGTTTTATAACTGTTCATGTGTTGTTTTGGCTTTTCTTCATAACAGCTACATAAGCTTGAATTTTTAATTAGTTGCCAGTTTTATTTTATTTTTACAATGTGTATGCAGTCAAAATGAATCGGTTGTGTGAGCAGGTTCGTCTAGGGGAAGTCAACTACACGCCTGAAGAAATATATGCAATGGTTGTTGATCCTCGTTGTTATGGGGATAAGCGTGCTCATAAATCAAAAGTTGTTACCCGCTTCAGTTTATATGAAAAAAAAAATGAAGCACAAATGACCGCTCTCAAAAAACAGCTGGACTCAGAAAAGAAGAAAGTTGCAAAGCAATACAAGGAGATCTCAAAGCTTCAACGGAGAGAGCGTAATCTCAAAGAGTATTTGAATGAGGCTTTGAAGAAGATTGGTTGTCAACCTATGCCAGATGATTTAGAAGATGAATCCCTGGATAAACGTGAACATGAAGTTGAAGATGGGTGGCAAACCAGTTAACTTATGGTTGTTGGTTTTTTTTTTGTAAAAAGTTAATGTCTTTTGCATGGGTGGGGATACTGAAGTACATATTAGTATAATTGTAGAATCTGAATTAGAAGTTAGATAAGATGTTTTGGTTACTTTTAATCTCAATTAAAAGTGGATAATTATAATTGTAGAATCTTAATTAGAAGTTGTTATTTATACTTATAGAATCTTAATTAGCAATGTCCAATATTAATTTTTAAATTATAATTACATTTAGGGATTATCTAAATCAGAATTCCCTTTTAGCGAGCAAAAACATTTAGTAGCTTAAAAACTTAAGCAACCAATTTCAGGCCAATCAAAATCAGAAATCGTTTTTAGCTAGCAAAAATATTTTCCCGCTTAAAAACTTAAGCAACCAACTTCATGCCAAGTTGTTCCATGTATCTATCAATTAGGTATTTTATTTTTTCTAGGATGGTTGGTCTAGATCTGAAGCAATTGGTTTAACTTGCTCTATGTTGGTTGGTCTAGCTCTTAAGCGATGAGAATTTTACTTGCTCCATGGTGGTTGGTCTAGCTTCTGAAGCAATGAGCAGAATACTCGCTTTAGGATAGTTGGCTGATTACTAGAGCGACTGCCTAGCTGCTCTAGACCTTTACAAATCCCACTTTTTGCAACTCCGAAGCGAGTGCCATTTTTAATCGTTTTAAGGGTCAGAGCGACTCAATATGGGCTTTTACAACTCAAACTGCTTGGTTGCTTAAGCCAGTTTTTCTTGTAGCTAATGCAATTCTTACTGAAAGAATCTTACTTGCTACTCGGTAAAGAAAGAGAGTGTGCTTGTGGTAATACACGTCTGAATATTTTCTCTTTATCCTATTTTTCTTTGCCGAGTAGAAAATAAGAGAAAGTAAGTACACCTTGTGTAAACTTTAACCTAATCTATTTCTTTGGTAACGAAACCAGGATGCCAACATGCAAATGTTAACATTCTACTGTTATTTTGAAGGTTTTTTAGTACTTACAAATGCTGGTTGTTATATCTTCGTTTGCTTCAAGTTTGATTGTTGTGTTAGCCACTCCTTCTCCTGCTTTAGTTTGATGGTCGATCTCCATTGCTTCTTTATCCACGCCTCTCCTACTCCATCTCCCAGCACTTCTCTGATGATTGGTACATTTTTCCTTCTTCAAGAAATACTTCCGTCACTAAATTAATCTGATCAATGTTGGCATCAAAACTTTCTAGTGTTTTGTCATCTACTTGTTGCATTAGAGTATCGTTTTTAGCAAGATCAACTGCTGGCACATTTTCACTGTCATTTTCTTGCTAATTTTGTGCCTCAGAATCTTTGTAAGGATCATAACCACCAGTTCTTTATAATATCAGAACAGAAAATATGGTGATTGAAATCTTGGGTGTTGCTATATCACTCTTTGATATTGCTTGCCTGGCAATCTTTCTGTCTTCAACCAACTTTGTTTCACGTGCTTTATATAGCTTACCAAGCCTTTTAATCTCAATCCTAGCACATTTTAACTATCCTGCAATCTCTAATTTGTTTGGCGCCCTTGTTGATATTCCCAATTTACATTCAATCTGTGAAAGTTCCTCTATGAAACTTGATATGGGTTGCATATTAGGGATATACATGTTAATTTTTTTCTCTCTGCATGAACTAATGCATGGGTAACTTCTAGATACGCACACATTTTTGCATGTGTAACTGTGTCTTATAGATGCTGAAATGGATGTGTAACTTCTATGTAAACATGCAAAAATGTTTGTGTAACTGGTTTTTACAGATGCTAAAATGCGTACTGAACTTTTATCAACCAGGAACACTAATAAACATTATAACTACCAAAATAACTCAAGTTTTCGGAAAGTAGTTTTAAAATCTTACAGAAAACTATGACATGTCTGTTTTATATATGAAATTTAATATTTCGTGTAGGTCCCACCTTCCGACCCTTGGGAAGTCTGTTTCTCTGTTCTGAACTTTTGAAATTATGCCTTTTTCTGTGTGCTCAACGAACAAAATCTGCAACGAATAACCAACAATTTAATTAGACGGTCATCACAACTACCAGAATGAAAATATTATACATGCAACAAAAACAACTACTTATATAACCTCAAAATTTAACTATAATACTTACCACGAGATATGGTACACAACCTCTAACATTTTTTCTAAGTTTTCAGTTGTAAGAATATCATTAAATATGTGTTCATGAATCATGTCAGGGTATGAAACCTTCTTCACGGTTTCAAGGGTCTCAACAAGACCAAGATATTTAACATTTACTTAACTAGCATTGATATCGCCGATGAATAGGACACAACAGAAATAAAAACCTATCAAATACATTAGTTATTCATCATCAACTCTTGTTGGTTCTTTTATTGTCATCACTTCTTTTATCGCTGCTAAAATAGACGTCTTATCCACCTTCCCTTTCTTCTTAGTATTGTAAAAATACTTGTTATACAACAGGTTATCACCTATTTCCTTCCCTTTCTGGTTTATTATCTTGTCACCCTTTCTACCTCCAACCCTCTTCATACCTAAGATTGCAGCACATTTTTCAGGAGTAGACTCTATGACTTTATCACCAAATTTATAGGCATTTGGAATCGTACCCTCAAAGCTCGTTAAGAGCTTTGCAACCCCTTGTTTGTCTGTGTTGATCTTTTTTTGCGTCTCTTTATCTTTTGTTTGATGAGCATTCTAAAACATCAAAAATAGATTTTCGTAAGGGGCTTCTTCTTTTAGCAGCTTTTCTGCTCCTTCGGACATCCCAATTGGCTTCATATCTTTTACCAAATCTAGAATGGAATTAAAGGACGATGTTCGAGCTAAGTTATCTAAAGTAGGATGTTTTATGGAATTTACTTCCATGGAAACATGCAGGTTCAAGATGAACGTACCCTCTAACCATATGGGTACCCATTCTTTCCACTTTGCTTAAGTTTGTATTAGAATTCAAAACGGCAGGCAATTAGTACAAGCTAAGACATAAGGGAAATCAAAGCTACCATTCAGTAAGTTGAGTTATGCAAACATGTGATTGATTAGTCATAAAAGAAAACGTAAAACAAAGGATTTCATACAAGGTAGTAAACTTTTCAAACGGGATTGGTTAAGAGATTAACAATGGATTAACATGGCCATCACATCAAGTACAAGAAGAATATTCAAGTACCCATGCCTTCTTTTTGCAAGTGGAAATCTAACTGCTTGCAAAAGCATTTGCAAGAGATGTTTGCCCTTAGAAAGTACCTTTTGGTAGGTCGAGATTTAAGTTGTTTTTCTTTTTCAAGGCAATTTTTATCATTCAAGCTCAACTTCAGGCCAGGCACAACAGAGAGAAAGCATTTCATAATAATTTTACTAGTCACATCAAAACGCAGAACACTTCCCATAATGACAGAAATATTAAGGAATCATAGAACAATAATTGATAGCTGCTTAGGCAACAATTAACAGGGGAGCAGCACATTCCATACCTTTTGAGGACATAAGAAGATTCAAACTTTCCACAATATCCAGAAATATCTGTAATGATTGATTGTCAAAACTTGGGATTCAATGTATTAGATTCATAAAAATAAGTCAGTCAACTTACCTGCTCATTTTTTCTTACACACGGGAGTCTCTTGGCCAGCCAACGACACCGGTAACTTGTAAAGTTGCACGAGATATCAAAGTAATCACATCAACATCATAAATTTAGTACATAATCACCATACCAATCCAAAACACAATACAATTCAAGCTATTTATTATTAGAACTATGACTGATTTGTGACTTATGATATAGATTAAGGAAAGATTGGTTAAATCTAATACTTCGTCAAAAACCAGAGTAAAGATAGGCAGTTAATGAACTGTGATTGTGCAAAATTAGTTTTTAAATTAGATCGATCATAGATCAAATTTGAATGATAAGAAAATAGGAGGAACATAAAGACTTACTTCTTTTACGGTTGCAGAGATGGGATTGAAGCATATGCGAAGAATCTGGGCGTCGCAGGAGAAAAATTCTCAAGAGCTTTGAGGAAAAGGTATGACTTAGCTATGTTTCTCCTTAGTGCATGGTAATGCTTGCTGTGTGTCTCTCTTCCTGTTAAAAAAATTTGTTCATTTATTATCTTCATTATATATAGGTATCTGCACTATGCAGCGGAACATGTGATGCCAGCAAGAATCCATTTTTAGTTGCTAAGAACCTGGAGGAACTTGCTTGTTGTGCTCGCCAGAAGACTAGATTCACTCGTACCATCAGCCACCGCTTTTTTTATTAGATGTTTAGATGGGAAAACAACCTATTTTTATAATAGGTGATCTTTTTTTTTGCATCGCAATTTTATTTTTTGCCTAGTGCGTATAAATTTTTTCCAAGCCTCCCCCAGTTTAGAATCCTGGTTCCGCCATTGGGTCAAATAACCTAGCCGACCAACCGCTGTGTACCCTAATGCCAACTCAGAAGTAATGAGATAATTCCTAGCTAGTACAACATAGAGGCAACTAGAGGCAGCCTAAACAAGGCATTTTATGAAGCATCTCGACTAGTAATTCCTTTAAAACGGTTCCGAAAGACTTTTTCAATCGACATATTGAACATCTGGGGATGGAGAATTGTAGCACTCAGAGCACCCACAATGGTGGGACTAAATCATGGACCAAACCCAATTATAGTAGAGTGTTAACCTAGTTGTACGTCTCGTGCCAGGGGTGATGCTGGCTCTCCGTCTGGTGCCAGGCGTTTAACTATACGTGCGTTTCATTTGTCATGCGTGAACCAGAACTCCGCCCCATCAGGCGTTCATCCAAAAGCACGTCCAACGGGGTGTAACGCCAGAAGCACGCCTGTAAATCAGGCATTTGGCTAGATTAACGCCTGTATTGGGCGTTTGGCTATTACAACGCCTATTGTTGGCGTGCGCCTAAGAGAGCGCCTGTGTGTGGGGCTTTCCGTTAAGCAAGCGCCTGTGTGTGGGGCGTTATTCTAAGCGAGTGCCTACTCTTCTAACCGTTGAGATAGTCGTTGAGATTTGTTACCGTTGTAACGACTATATTTTGGCATACCTATAAATGAATTGGTTGATTGAGTATTTCATATACTACTAACCCATTTCCATTTCATTTGTATATGAGAAAAATTTCGTTCTTTTTCATATATTTTTATTCCAAACCGCTTAGAATTATGGCACCAAAACCACGAGGCCCAAATTTTACTACATATGAAGATGTAACGATGTGTAGAATTTATTTATCAATATCTCAAGATTGTAGTGTTGGTTCCGATCAATCGAAAGAAAAATTATGGTCTCGCATCTTTAATGGGATGAAAGAAGCCATACCTACGATGCCGGGGCGCACTTGGACATCCATTCATAAACGATTTCAGGGAATAAGTAAATATGTGGCGGTTTACTCTGCAAAAGAGGCGGAAGTGGAACATGAACACCATACTAGATGGGACCCCGAAACAAAGGTAAATACCCGTTTAATTTCTGTTATTGTTTTGAATGTATATAGTCCACTAAACCTTTTTTAAAAAAATAATAGATTGAAGAAGTAAGGAAGCCTGGCAAAATATTTACGCATGAAGATTGCTACGCAATTATGTTAGAAAATATAAAATATTCACGACGATCGACAGCTGTTTTCGATCAAATACAAGATGAGGAAGATTCTGAAAGTGGCGAGGAAGACCGGGAAAGACAGGACACAAGCAAAGACCATTCCAGTGGCGATGAAGAAATAGGAGGTATACCTAACACATCTAAACATCATATGGGAAAAAAGAAGGCGAAACGACAGAAGAAAACGAGGAGAGCAAAATCCAGTGACCAACAGGAAATAATGGAAATAATTATTAAAGAGCAACAAAACTTCAACACCAATTATACAGAACAAACAAAAATGAAGATGAGTCTTCGGCAAAGTTTACAACAAAACAAGCTAGGAAAGAAAAACTTGACGCAAAAAAAGAAGCAAACGACGAGTTTCGCATAATAATGATGGATGTCTCCGGGTTGGATGTCGTAACAATAGAGTACATCGAACTTAGGAAGGAAGACATTTTACAGAGAAGGAGAAGCCAAGCTTAAAGCATTCTCGAATTAGATGAAACCTTAATTATTTGGATTATTAATGGATTGGCATTTTCAGTTTCTAGTTTTATGATATATATATATATATATTTGATAAGTAGCAAGAGGTTAAAATTTTCAGTTTAGTTTTGAATTAATAGTGTTATTTTAAATGTTAATGAACTTCCAATGTACCTTTTCCTTGAATTAAGTAATTAAGTAATTTAGATGAAAAAGAACTACCAACCACTCATTTTTTTGCCTATATACCCTTCTCCTAAATAAAAAAGAAAAACAAACTACAAGTCACTTATTCAAGCTAAATTAAGAAATTCACATTCATAATAAAAGTACTCATAAGGTTCAACACCATAACCAACAACGCTACGACAAAGTCTTATCTAAAAGATAAAAACATAATTCATTCATCCACTACGACCAACATTCTCTTGAACATCCCCGTCAAATGGTGATAAACATTCAGGCCTCCTCGTCATACACCTTCGTTCATCAGGTTTTGATATCTCTTTAAGCACTTGTAGAATTGTTCTTTGTTTTTCAACACTCAACAACTCCCAACGTCAATGGAACGGCTCAAGTCCTTGACCAACAAATTTGCTCGATTCCTAAAAATGTTACAAATAAGCAAAAGTTGGAAAAAAATAAAGATCAAATTTATGTTTACGCCTTGGTCAAAAAAATAAAGATCAATTTTTCAATCAAAAGCTAACATAAATGATGGGTCATTTTTGATTGTTGCCTTATAACAAACATTTCGATAGGAATCACTGGTGATTGGACTTCTTCATTCACCAAATCTTGAATTTGTGGATCAACAACTACACCACTTCCAAATTCAATTGATGGTGGATTCAAACCAATTCGTCCCGATCTTGTAACTCTAGACCTGTTCATCTTCAGAATCAGCGTGAAGTTTTCTGAGAATCAACAAAGAAGAACAATCGATGAAGGGAAAAAAGATGGAGTTTAAGTTTACGGCTAAATAAAAAGAAAAAGAGGGAGTTTGATTTATGTTTTGGTTTAGTTTTTTATATTACGCAGTAGCTAACATTCATATTATAGGAGCAAACATCTATATCCATGCAGTAGTGGTAATAATCACCCCTGTTCAAAAAAAAAAACAAAAAAAAAGTCTTTTCAATTTTTACACAAAAAGGTATCTATCTCTCAAAAAAGCCAAATGATTTGTTCATAGACGATTTCATAAGTTTGCAAAAAAGCCTATCAGAGATTGACCCAGTTGAGCATAATGGGTGGCAACAAAACATAATTAATTGATCTCTAATCAATTGATTTGATATGATTGGTTTTAAGTCCCCAAATTTCATAAACAATCATATCAAATCAATTAATCAAGAACTTAAAATTAACCACAACCCAACTCAAATTAACCAACAACTTAATCAATTCTAAATTCAAATCAATTATTTCTCATCAATTTTTTATACCCAATTTACAAATTCCAAAACCCTAAAATTATACCCGATTGCAAAATTACAATTTGTTAAACCTAATATGTCTATTCCATAATCGTATGTTTAATCTTTAAACATATATATACAAATTTAATTAACAAAACATTACAATAAATCATAATCCAAACCTATGAAATTCATTAAAATTTATATAAAAGTTTAAGTTTATTACCGTACTTTGAAATAATCATAACTTAGATGACTTTGTATCAAATCTGTCATGATTTTACTAGCATTTTCAAATTTAAAAAGAGGTTAAGCTTGATTTTGTGGGAGAATTCTGTTTAACTAGAAGTATAAAGGTGGTGTGGGAGGCGTTTGAGGGTTCTTGCGGCTGTCTGTTGAAGGGTTCAGGAGAGTCTGTTCCGTTGAAGAGGAGAACGAACATAAATTGCTCCGCCCCATCAGGCGTTCACCCCAACTCTCCGCTTGGTGAGACACACGTTTGGCTAGGAAAGCGCTTGATGATTCAAGCGTAACCTTAATCGTGCGGTCGTATTATTTGAAACACGTACCGACTGCACGATTATATTATTGACCGGGCGTGTTGCTAGGATAACGCCTCATCAGGCGTTCGGCTAAACACACGCCTGTCGCTGGGGTGTGCCGCTAAGCATGCGTCTATCATCAGACGTTCTTTTGGGTTACGCCTTCCACCGAGCGTTCATCCAGCGTCCGCCCCAACAGGCGTTTTCACAGGTATACGCCCGTAAACAAAATTTCAATAGACGTATACTTGTATATGCGCCTAACGCCATACGCTAGCTTAGACAATCGCCCGATCAAATTTCAATCCCTGTCGGTTGCGTTTCAGGCGGAATAAAGATCAATTTTTTTACTCTCTATTCTTTTGGTCTAGTTGTCCCCACAGTGGATAGCAAATAAGATTCTCGCGCGGCTCGAGTAATCTGAGTAGCTCGTAGACATCCTTGACTTCTTTCCTTTCTACAAAGCTTGAGGTTTCTTTATTAACCTAATTTATGCTCCCATTTTCACAGAGTGTTCTTCTGATATAAAAAGGATGAGTACGAGGGAAATGAGTGAAGTGGAGAGCTAATCTTTTGAATGATTGCAAATTTTGAAGATTTTTCTTTGGGATTTTTATGAAACTTTGTTTTTTAGGGTTTTTCAGGAATGTTAGTGAATTTTTTTGAACTTCTATGAAGATTTAGGCTTTCATGTTAGATTAAAGTTAAGGGTTCTTGTTATCTTCTCCAGCGAGTTTTAGATTTTGAAGAAATCTTAGATTTATAAACTTCTGTTTTTAGAATCCAGATTTGATTCCGTAAACAAGAAGTACCATTTGATAACATCATCTAATTTCTTATTAGAGTACTTTATATCCCGATTTTTTTTCTTCTTTTCAACTTTAGGTAGTATAAAAATCTAAGGGCCTCTCTTTGAATCTGGATTAGGGTTAGTAGTACTAGTTCATCATCTTTTAAAAATCACATCTTTCGATCATTTTCGAATGGATTTCTTCTAAGTTAAAAGGATTTAGAAAAGCTGGAAAAGGTTTCACGGAGAAAGATTCAGAGGATCAACCAGTTCCACCACCAGAGGAAATGAAAATGGAGAATGGGAATGAGAATCCTGTGAATGGAACTATGGAAGAGAAGAAGAAGAAGAAGATGATGATGATTCTATGTTGAATGAAGTGAAAAAGAGAATGAAAGAATTAAGAAGGAATAGCTCAGTGGTTTGGATACCTGAAGAAGAGGATAATGGGACTACAAGTTATAATAGTGGGGTTTAGAGGTTCAGAAATGGGGGATAATAATCAGCAGCATTTTGAAGTTTTGATTCGAGTTATGAAGCATTGTGAACTTCTGTTGTTTTTTGGTCGAATGAGTATTCAGTGATTGCATGATGCAGGTAAAATACACCAACAGCTCAGTTTTTGCAATGCTTTTATGCACCTTGTGCATTCATCTATAGTTGCTTTTCCACTAATTTATCTAATCTTATGATATTAGCAGTCAATTAGCTTTTTATATCTCATTTGTTTTTTCACGATTATGTTGTTGTCATAGGCAACAATTTGATTAATAATGTCTTGCAATGTTACATTTGTTTCTGGATTATCTTGGTATTGTTTTTTTTTTTTCAACTTAATCACAATGGGCACTTATCTGATAAGTAGTTTACTTTTCAATCTTTCTTTATTTTCTTGACATTTGCTGTTGACGGTTTCCTTTCTAATTCCTTTTTTGTACTGGATGTAGCTTCTCGATTTTATGCTATTTATATATTGAATAGACATGACATCCGTTCTTTAGTTTTCTTCCATATTGCCTGTAACTGAAGCTTCCATTTTCAGTGTTTCTCTTTAGCTATTGTGGTTCTAGGATGTAAATAAACTGTTACATCTATCAAAGCTTAAAGCCTAACCGATACTATATTTTGGCTTTCGCTAATGTTCAACATTGCTGAATATATGAAATTTTCTTTCCAGGAACGAGAAAGGAACTATTATACCCTTGATCTCGGGGGTACTAATATTAGAGTTCTGCAGATGCAGCTTGGGGGCATAGGGCCTTGGGATCTTGGGACATGAAGTGGAAAGGCAACCTGTTCCCCCATCTTTGATGACCAGTACAAGTGAGGTATCTTGTATGCTTCTTATCTGAATTTGCTTCGTACAAATGTATCGGCTGTTTTTAGGGCCTAACAGTAATGTAGTTGACACGTTTGTTGCATGCAGGAATTCTTCAATTTCATTGCTGAAACATTAAATGGGTTTACTGAAAGAGAAGGCAATGGTTTGATCTTCCACCTAATGAAAGGAGACAGCTTGAATTTACATTCTCTTTTCCAGTGAGACATACGTCTGCTAATTCAGGTTTCCTTGTGAAGTGGACTTAAGGATTTTCCATTAAAGATCTCGTAAGTGGGATGGTTCTTGTAACCTGTATATGTTCTTCCTTTAGATACTCATTAAATGTTCCTTGCAGTTACAGTGCTGTGTAGCATGTGTTCACTGTATACACTTGATTCGTCATTTATTGTGAGCATGTTTTATATTTTTATTTTCAGGTTGGAAAAGATGTGACCACATGTTTAGAAGAGTCTATGACTCTATGGTCAAAATAGGATTGGATATGAGGGTAGAAACATTGGTGAGCCTTTCCTTCAAATGGTTGAAGTACTTCTGCTTTGTACAAATGCTTGCTGATCATTTACGTCTTAGTCGCTGCACTTTCTGTAAGGGCATCAGTATGCACATGCAACAAGCTCATGGAAGATTGAAAGATGGAAGGTTCTTAAAGAGAATCCACCTATCGGTAAGGCTAGGACTTAAGTCCACTGAACAAACCATATGGAACTTTTAGCAGGTTGCATCTGCCCCAGAGTGTGAGCACTAGTTCCTTTACACAAAAGGATAAGTATGTGTTTGACAGTGCTCTTAAATGTTCAAACACTCTCATCTTGTTACCTTTCTCTTTACCTTTTTCAAGGAGCCTCACTTGCTCCGCAAGATAATCACATTACATCAACCCCGACGCAGCAAAAGTTGGTTTATATTGGTGTGACCTTTCCTGTATACCTGAGACAATGATTGAGCCCAATGACTCTTGGACAGTACATCTCTGACTATGGTTGTCTGAAACTCTAATGTATTTTTTTTTGGCAATTTGAAATTGATCTTTATGATTAATGTAGCTCTCAGTGACTGTCTTGGCTGAATATAATTGGACAACCCTGAGGATAATTGCACAAAAACTTAAATAGGTCAGCAACTTGGAGTTCCTTAGTTGGTCATAAAGGTTATTTTTTCAGATGCTCCTTTTCATGATGTCCTCTAATGTGTACATATTGTTGCCTTCTATAGCTTTTCATGAGGCCTGTACATGTTCATCTATTTAATTTTTAAAACTATTAAAGTTACTCTTACCACAATATGTTTCTCTTTCTAAGCAGGTGAATGATACCGCGGGAACATTATCCCTTGGTCATTTTCATGGCGAAGACACTGTAGCAGCAGTGATAATTGGAACTGGTACGAATGCTTGCTATGTGGAGCGAGCAGATGCAATAATTAAAGTCTTCTTACAAATTCAGGAGGCATGGTATCTTTTTTGTGATATCTGAGAACTCACTGCCTAGAGAAGATGTGATAGCTTGCATAGTTCTCATGTGTTGAGCTTTGGCTCTTTGGGTAGTGAACGTGGGGTAATTTCTGGTCATGCCATCTGCCGAAAACTTCATATGATAATGATCTAGATGCAGAGAGCCCTAGCCCGTATGATCAGGCAAGAAGCTATCCTTAATAGATTATTGGTTGCTTAAGCACTTGAAACCTGATTTCTTGCATCAGGGTTTCGAGAAAATGATTTCAGAAATGTATCTGGGTGACATTGCAAGGAGGGTACTTAGAATGGCACAGGAGTGGGATATGTTTGGAGATCTTCCTTCTAGCCTGATGGTTCTTATACTGAGGTGTGTTTCCTGTAACATTATTACTCCTATCTTTACATTTTTCGTGTGTAATAATCCTGATCAATATCACATACCTTAATGTGGAAAACTTTTTTTTTGTAGTCCTAACTTCTTAAAAATAGTCCATCCGTGCAATATATATCATTTTAGGAAAACATTTTAGCTCTTTACTCGTAGGTCATAAAATAACTAGGTATATCCAACTACATGTAAGAAAAAGGCTTCTGTTTTGGTTTAATTAGACATTAACCTTTTTTACAAACCTATGACTAATTGTTTCCTGAGTTTTGTCAACTAAAAGCAAACATTATGCTGTTGGGATATGAGTGAGAATATTGTATGTAGAATATTATATGCATGTAAGTTAATTTGCTTGAAATATCCAAACTAGGGGAGTTTGTTTTCTTAGTTCAGACCAGACCATTGTATTTGTACTGGACTAATGTTGGTTATCCCAGTGGTGGCAACAGGATCCACCTCTCAAGATTCTTCATGTGTGTGTATTTTATGAATCAAGGGTGGAAACGTCTGTGTATGTTGGGGACATGTGTTTCTTGCATGTCCTTGCTCTTCTAGGTTGGGGTCGAAAGTGTGCCTAACCCAGACCACCGTAGATTGGCTGCATTTGAGGGCTAACTTCTGATCCCTTGAGTATCTATAGTCATTTAACTTGTTGATATTATGATTGCTCAATTTTTATGAAAGTTTTTTTTGTTTATTTGCAGGCACACAGTTCCAATCAAACCCATCTTCAAGATCTGCATCTCAAAAGCTCGTTTCTACTTTTGAACCCTCTCATTCAAGAAAAATGAGGAGCTTCCTCGAGAAAATGGTTGGGAAGAGTACCGGCAGCAGCAGCAGCAGCACGATGATATTCATACCTGCATCTTGAAACTGCATATGTAGCGCAAATTTTCTTAACCTAGGAGGCTCTTCATTGTCAATATACACAACTAAGCTAGATATTTTTTGTCTAAAACCCTAACTGTTACAGCTGTGTTGCTCAGCTATTTCAAGAAGTCCAGTTTTTATTTGAGCCATTTGAGAAAGGTCTCCGGCTTGAAATTTATGCTGGAACTTGAAGTTCCTTTACCAAGAAGCTTCAGGTTCCAAGCATTCAAGGTAACGCGGCTAAAGATTTGAATGAACTCAACTTTCATTAGATACCCAAACCACCGTACCTGACTAGAATAGTAGGTCATTTTAACTAAATTAAGGAACAAACTGTGTATTAATGCAAAGTATTGTGTTTGAAATGCTTTGCTAATGGTTTTTGACTTTCTTTTAGTTGCTAAGAAGATAGAAAAGGAAGGAGAGCAGGAGGATGAAGAAGAAGAGTCAGATGAACCAGCCCTTGGGTGTGGCGTGGCCTTATTGGAATAATCAAAACTTTGCTTCTGATCTTTCACATTTTCTTGAAAATGGATAAGAAAAAAGAAAGTAAAATTCTTAGTTTGTTTGGAGGTCAGAATCATATTGCAAGTTGTCTTCAACTTGTTCAATCTGCCCTTGATAAGGTAAACTGACCACATGTTTCTAGCCTTCCATTCTATCAAATCAATTTATTATTCATGCTTCTTTTTTCAGCATATACTATCTTTCGCAGTCACCTCAAAAGAAATAGCTTCAAGCACTAGATGTGCCTCATACCTTAGTTTTCAGCTTTTCCGTAATTATTACCTGAATCCCTTCAAGTGTGTTTGTAAATAGCATCAAGTTTAGGATACCTGTGGAGTTTTGGTGAATAGTACACTCCTCTCCACTAAGAATGCAAATAGTTGGCCAACTGTGTATCTTTGTTTAGGAATTAATGTGGGTCCCCTATTTATAAAAGACATGAAAAAGCAATTTTTTAATACGTGTTAGACAGGATTTAGATTGCCAATGCTGAAGGTTCGGCAAATGGTTTGTCTTACTGCAGTATGTGGTTCTAAGTGAGCATTAGTCAGCTACTTCATAGAGTCACAACAAATAGTTTATTTTCAAATATTTGCTTTAAAAGTTTACCTAAGAATGAAGTTGATTGAAATTTTCTATATCTGCGGATTCACACATCTGATTTGATTGCACCTTATATTATCCTTCATAAGTGATAAGTTCCAATGGTCTTATAGATAAATGATGTTAAAGCTCATTTATTTCCTTTCATTTAACTGCCATTCTTTTATCGAATGATATGTTTGTAGTGTATACTAGTCAGTTATATCATTTTACTCATTCATTCATTTCCAACTTATTCCTGAATGTCGAATAATGTTTAGTATAAAGGAACTTCGTAGAAAGAAGAAAGGGTGGAAAAAGAAAACGTGGCCTGCAACAACCGAAGAAGTAAAGCTGTTATTTGGGCTCATTGACATTTGAGTTCTATCTACAGCTTTGAGGATGGTTGGGATCAGCAAGGAACAGTTGCTTTGGTGCGAAGAGAAAATGAGCAAGTTGAATGTATCAGAAAGCAGGCTTAATAGAGATGGGTCTCCAATCTTGTTCCTTGTTAAATCATAAGGTACCTAATTTTGCATTCCTGGTTTTCAGGTTCTGTTATCTAATAAGAAATTCTGGATGTGCAGTATATAGAAGTATGAATGTATGCAGATCTAGGTAGATAATATGTACTAGTTAATGGCATTTTTGGTTATTTGCTGGTTGCTGCAGTAGCTTATGAAAAGGTCAGATATCCCTTGAGATGCAAAACTTTGTTTTACGTTTTGATTTAGGGGCATATGATAATCGCGTAGATGGTATTTTTTAAAGGTGTGGATTTTAGTTTTGACTTGATCTTAGGAATCAATACATTTTGTGGTAGTTTGATTCAGGCTTAAAATTTATTGCATAACTTGATAGTTCGAATAAGTGAGCTTCTTTGAAGAGATGTGGAGCGTGTCTAATCATCCTTGGGGGTGTTTTATTTGTTTTATAGACCATCCTCCTTGAAATTAAGGTTCAAAGTGACTTTAATCTTCACGAGGTCAATCTATGTGATGAACAGAATATCTTCGCCTATCTACGTGATGATGAGAATATCTCCGCGTAAGAAAAAGTTCCTTAAATTCTGTTCAACCAGTCACTTTCATGGATTAGGATATGAGAAGCTAAATATGTTATCTCTTAAATGGCTATTATTAATTCTAAATACGAGGTACCACTAGTACATGGCATTCACTGCAAAAGCTTAATGCATAGATATGAATTAATCTTTTGGGGTGAATGTCATGTACTGTTGAAGGCCGGCTGGTATTAAGAGGTGATAGCTGGTCAAAATGAGGCCTGTCAAACACAGTTCAAAAGGGAGAAGAAGAACAAGCATCATTAGTGGAAGAACAAGCATATTAGGAGGTTAAAGGGAGACAAAAGAACAAGTTGATATCGTGATCATAATCAGCCATTAGTAGTAATTAAGATCGCATCCTTAGTGAAATTATTTTCTAGAGTCCTTCTAGATGAACCGTCCAAATGGATAACACCAAAACCGCCCACTCATAAAGAGTGGATTCTGCCTCCCCGGATTTGGAGTGGGTTGGTTTTTGGGGCCCACTCTTTGTGAGTGGACGGTTTTGGTGTTGTTCATTTGGACGGATCATCTAGAATTTGTGTATTTGCTATTATGTGTTGCTTGAGTATTTTGCATCACCTTAGTTAACTTGAGCCATTGGAACTGGGTTTTTCAGTCTAGCTCCCAAAACTAGTGAAGGAGTCAAGTTCTTGGGTTCAATTGCATTTCAGGATCATAACGAAAATGTTTCCTACTTATTTCGTTTCCCCTTCAACTTGTTTATTCTGCCCTTGATAATAAAGGTAAATCAACCAAAAGTTTCTAGCTTGATTATACACTTCTGTGATCAATTTATTATCCGAAGATGACATATTTCAAGTTGATAAGCAAAAGTATTTGAGTTACATTGTCTGCCTGCAAAAGAGTAATTGAGATGGAGCATTTACAAGTGTCATTATTAAGTTTCTAGCTCATTTCAGAGTTAATCTCTTATAGAGATTTTTTTCCTAATTGCATGTGATTTACTCCATGTGGAAGTTAATAGGTCAGCTTCAGGTACCTGCGACTCACATTCAAAAGGGTGTAATTGCAGCAAGCTCAGGATACATCAAGTGTATATAAATTTTTAAAGAGCTATTGTGCATCATGCGCATATTGAGTCAAGGGATATAGCTTTATAATTTTAAGATGGTGATGTGTGTATAGATACAACTGGATTTGTTGGTTAATTTCAATGGCTAGCATCAAAGTAAGGGTAGTTTTCAGCATTGTAGAGATGTGGACATATATTTTGATACTTAGCTCTGTGGGAATCAGTGGTGGCATGTGCTGTAATGGTGTGAAATTCCACTTTGTAGCTATCCACCATGGCTTTATTTAGCTTTATTTAGCTTGTCCTGCAGCAAGCCTTCACTACTGTAGCTGTGATTATTGTCCTACAAGCTACGATGATTATAGCTCCTCTATCCTTTGGTTTTGAGGTAAGCCATAGCTGTTGTAGTTGATTTCGATGTTGTTTCATCTGTAGTGACTCAGTTGTTAACGGTTAAACTTGCCAGTTGAGATACAAAGTTCAGATATAAGCTAACTTTAAGCTGTGCAATTGCAATTAGATGTTCATTTAATGTTGACTGCAAGATATCGAGATGAAAATCAGATTACATATGAACTAAATTTCAGGAAAGCTGCGAATTATATCTACAGATTGGTGATATGGAGCTATTTAGTACTTTAAGCAGTTAAGTCTACACATTGAGTGAGATCTAAATGGCACTTAATAGTTCACAGATATCAAACTCAGGATTAAAAGATAATCTGCATCATATCTTAGCAGTGAAACTCAAAAATTTGCATTTAAAAGCAAAAGTGGTAAGGCAAATAGAGATAGGGATAGATGAACACTTATCTTTCATTATTGCTCGTGGACCAGTTGTTGTGCATTCTTTTTATGCTTTTAGAGATTGAGGTTAGAAGGTATATAAGTCTAAATTGACTTTGGAACAATAAAGATCACAAAAATACTTAGCTCTTTGAAGAGACTTGTTATGGAGATTGTAACACTCAACTGTGTAAAAGAGTTGTCCTCGAGCATTAAAAGCAAGAGTTACTGCAATTAGTTGTTGTAAAGACTATATTGTCCTGTAGTTAGCTTTTGATGTTAATTTCTATCTCTTTGAGCATAGGTAACAAATGATAGATTGTTGATTAAACAAGAAGATGAAGGATACAGATCAAGAACAAGAATTCTTGTTCCTGTTCTTTAAAAGAGAATTGGAGAACTCTCTTTGATTAATTGAAAAATGCTTGATTTGATTCTCACGTAATTTACACTTTCTTTTTATATCAGACTCAAAACTCCGTAACACTGACTAACGTACACATATAACATTAACTACTAACATACACTTTGGTCAGCTCACATAGGCTAATATACATAGGACATAATACTCTGGATATGCTAACATGCACAGAGTGTAAACGAAGTGTAAGCTTGATTTACATACTATTAACCTTCTCAAACTGAATGTGGTAGGCAGAGGTTGCACATGTAGTTGTTTCCTCAACAGAGCAAATCGTGGACCAAAAAAGTCTTTTGTAAAGATGTTAGCTGCTTGATCAATAGTGGAAACATAAGAAATTTTTAATGTATTGGACCGAATTAGTTCTCAGACAAAATTATAGTCTACTGATAGATGCTTCATCCTGGTATGAAAACTGGATTGGAAGAATAAGAAATTGCATTGATGTTGTCACATAGGATGGAAGGAGGAGAGGGTAGAAAGATATGCATCTCAGTCAATAACTTGCAAACCCAAAACACCTCTGTAGTTGTTTGCCAGGCTTCGAAATTCTGCTTCAGTAGAAGATCTGGCAACAGTTGTTTGCCGTTTGCTAGACCATGATATGCGATTAGAGCCAAAAAATATGCAATAACCTCCAGTGATTCTTCTGGTAACAGGATCCCCTGCCCCAATCAGCATCATTATAACCATGCACTGCAGTTAAGCCCTTCTTAGAGAGTATGCCAAAATCAATAGTCCCCTTAATGTACCTTAAAATTCTTTTTGCTGCAATTAAGTGAGCAGAAGTAGGCTGGTGCATGTGTTGACAGACCTGGTTAACTGCATAAGAAATCTTTGGTCTGGACCAAGTGAGATACTGCAAAGCACCAACTTTGCAGATATACTCCATTGTCAGAGTACTGATTCGGTCCAATATATTAAAAATTTCTTATGTTTCCACTATTGATCAAGCAGCTGACATCTTTACAAAAGGCTTTTCTGGTCCACGATTTGCTCTGTTGAGGAACAAACTGTGTGTGCAGCCTCTGCCTGCCATATTCAGTTTGAGGGGGGTTAATAGTATGTAAATCAAGCTTACATTTCGTTTACACTCTGTGCATGTTAGCATATCTAGAGTATTCTGTCCTGTGTATATTAGCAAGCTGACACTTCGTTTACACTCTGTGCATGTTTGCATATCCACAATATTCTGTCATGTGTATATTAGCGTATGTGAGCTGGTCAAAGTGTACGTTAGTAGTTAATGTTATATGTGTATGTTAGTCAGTGTTAGGGAGTTTTGAGTATGATACAAAAAGAAAGTGTAAGTTCTGTGAGAATCAATTCGAGCATTTTTCAATTAATCAAAGAGAGTTCTCCAATTCTCTTTTAAAGAACAAGAACAAGAAATCTTGTTCTTGATATGTACTCTTCATCTTCTTGTTTAATCAACAATCTAGCAGAGCTTAGCACCAGTCATAGCATGTTTCTCCAATAGGTCTAGTGCATATTTAGTCTGTGAAAGAAAAAGGCAAGTGGATTTTCTTTTGATTTCAAGACCAAGAAAATAATGCAAAGATCCAAGATTCTTCTTAGGGAGATGCTCATGTAGCTGAAGAATGAACTCAGAGCAGTAAGAAGATGAGCTGCCTGTAATCAAGATGTCATCCACATACACCAGAATGAAGGTTATCCAGGAACCAATCTTCTGAATAAACAAAGAAGCATCAGCTGAAGACATAGTGAAATTATAGGAAACTAAAACTTGTTGCAACTTAGCATACCATGCTCTTGGAGCTTGTTTTAAGCCATACAAGGACTGTGAAGCTTACACACATGAGTTGGATTGTCTGAATCAACAAAACCAGATGGCTGAGACATATAAATATCCTTAGAAAAATCACCATGAAGAAAGGCATTACTAACATCAAGTTGAGTAATGGACCAATCATAGTTGACTGCAATTGAAAGTAGAATTCTAACTGTAATAGATTTAGCTACATGGATGAATGTTTCAGAATAGTCTAACCCTTCTTGTTGACGAAAACCTTTAGCAACAAGTCTAGTTTTATACCTTGCTATGGAACTATCTGGATTACATTTGAGTCTGAATACCCATTTACAACCTACAACGTTCATAGAAGGATGAAAGGGTACCTGAGACCATGTGTGAGCATCCTGAAGAGCATTGTGTTCATCCACCAGTGCCTGTCTCCACATGGGGTATTTATTAACTAAAGCAGGTGGGAGTTAGTGGAGGAATTTGAGCAGCAATAACAGCAGAGAATGAGTATCTGCTTGAATATGCCTTTGGTTTGTTAATGCCATATTTTTCTCTTGTTTGCATAAAATGAGTATTGGAAATCTTAGAAGAGGGTGTAGTTGGTAAAATATCAGTTGAGGTGGAATTTGATGCATATTGGATTGGTAATCAGAATCAACAACATTTGAAGTATTTGCAACTGTAGTGAAAGGTGAAGTATGATCTGGTGAAGCAGAAGTAGTTGTTGTAAAAATGGGTAATGGAGTTGAATGCATCTTGAGAGGAAACACAGATTCTCTAAAAATAACATGCCTTGAGATATAAATCATGCCAGTGATTGGATCCAGACATTTGTAACCTTTCTGAGAAGAACAATATCCAATGAAGACACAAGAAATGCTTATTGGTGCCAATTTGTGAGCTGCATAAGGCCTTAGCCAAGGAAAACATAATGAACCAAAAGATCTCAAGATGTGATAATCAGGTGAGTGATGAAAAAGAACCTTAAATGGAGTTTTGTAACCAATGGATTTAGTTGGCAATCTGTTGATAGTATAGTTAGCAGTGGCAAAGGCATCTACCCAAAAGGCATCATTGAGACCAGACTGTATTAGAAAGGTTCTGCCAATATCTACTAAGTGTTTATGCTTGGATTCCGCAACACTATTTTGTTCAGGTGTGTGGGGACAAGATAACTCATGTTTTATACCATGGAGAGCTAGATAAGAAGTTAACTGGTGATGTAAAAACTCACCTCCACCATCTGTTCTTACTGTCTTAATACAGAACTGCAGTTGCTTTTCAATGTACACTTTGAACTCAAAGAAAATTTTCTTGAAATCAGATTTGTCATACAAAAGAAAAATCCAGCAAAACTTGGAGAAATCATTTATTATTACAACATAGTATTTGTAACCAAACAAAGAGATTACATGACTTGGACCCCCTAGATCCATGTATAGTAATTCTAAGGGAGTATAACTAGAATTGGTGGACATCTGAAATGGTAGTTTGTGTGATTTTCCTAAAGAACAAGTAGTACAGAAAACATGATTATTAGCTGCTGAGGGTAAAGATAGATGTTTTGAGATACATTGCTTGATTTTGAATGAGGGATGAGCTAGTCTTCTGTGCCGTACTTCAGAAGATATAGATGTTGTTACAGCAGAATGAGCTGTAGGTGGTGATTGATGCAGAAAATGAAAAGGATAAAGTCCATTACTGCGAGGGCCTTGTAAAAGAGTCTTCCCAGTTGACAAGTCCTTCACAGAAAAGCCAGATGAAGTAAATGTTATAGAACAATTGCTGTCTGAGGTGAACTTGTGAACAAAAAGTAAGTTTTGAGTAGCATTTGGTACCAAAAAGACATTGTTCAAGTTAAAAAGATGATTTGGTGTGGATTTTAAAGAATAACCAGAATGAGTAATGGACATACCTTCACCATTTGCAGCTTATATCTTATCAAGACCTTCATAAGTTGTGGAAGCTTGGAATTCCGACTTATTGGGAGTGATGTGACTGGTTGCACCACTATCAACATACCAAGGATTTTCTCCCATGATAGTTGCAGAAGCCAACATATCAGACAGATGAGTTGGAGTGTTGACATTATGGTAAGAAAAATTGAGTCTGTTTTTACATTCCAAAGCACTATGACCAAGTTTGCCACAAATCTGACAGATTAGAGAGGATGTTGTAGTTGTTGAGAATCCATAATAGATTTTGGTAGAGAAGTAAAATGTTTATATCCCGAACCTCTGCTTGTTGAGTATGTGTTTCTTCTGCCAAATTGAAAGTTGACAGACCTAATACCATTATTGGGATGAGAAGTATTCCCTCTGTTGTATGAATGTGAATTACTTCTAAATATGGAATTAGGATCTCTAAAAGGTGTTCTTGCTGAATTAAAATGTGCAGTAAAGGCTTGAGTTGTAGAATGAGTAATGAGATTAGTGTTTTTTTGACTAATTACTACTTCTTCACTAAGTAGATTGTTGTGAAGTTCAATGCAAGAAATGGGTGGGTATCTATGCCTCATTGAAGTAGCAAAAGGAATGTAATCAGAGTTTAAAGCAGATAATGTAACAACTACTAATTCCTTTCTGAAACAAGTTCACCAGCTGCAGCAAGTTGATCTGACAAAGATTTAATTTCATCAATTAGAGATGAAATTGATTTGTTACCTTGTTTGTTAGCTAGAAGCTTTGTGCGTAATTGAATTGAGTGAGTGGAAGAGGATCGGGCAAATCTTTCTTCAATATTAGTCCAGAGATGATGTGAAGTTGGTACAGCAGCAAAGTAAGAAATTATTGAGTCTGATATGGTGCTATTGATCCACATAGTGATGGTAGAATCCTCATCAATCCAGTCTAAGTAGAGAGGGTTTTCAACAGTATTAGTTTCATTTCTTGGATTTGTATATTGATCTGGACAAGGATAAGTGCCATCTAGATACTTCATAATCTTGATTTTTCTTATGACATGAAGCATAAGATTCTTCCAAGTGAGAAAGTTATCCTCTTTGAGTTTGAGAGAAATGAAGTTTGTTAACGGATTTAAAGGAACCTTTGCTATTGAATTTGAAGTTGGATTCTCCACTGTAGAGGAAAGTTCACGAATCATGTAAAAAAGTTTGAATCTGATTTAAGATTGAAAAACATATAGAAATTGAAGTTCCTATAGCTCTGATACCATGATAGATTGTTGATTAAACAAGAAGATGAAGAATACAGATTAAAAACAAGATTTCTTGTTCCTGTTCTTTAAAAGAGAATTGGAGAACTCTCTTTGATTAATTAAAAAATGCTCTACTTGATTCTCACAGAACTTACACTTTCTTTCTGTATCAGACTCAAAACTCCCTAACACTGACTAATGTATACATATAACATTAACTACTAACGTACACTTTGACCAGCTCACATAGGCTAATATACACATGACAGAATACTGTGGATATGCAAACATGCACAGAGTGTAAACGAAGTGTAAGCTTGATTTACATACTATTAACAAAAACAACATCAAGTTAACAGGCTAGACCAATGAGCTCATTAAAAGGTCAGTTGCAGCTTAAGAAGCTATACAAGCTCCAGGCTTAATATCAACAGTTACACAGATAGATATCAAAGAAACTTTATGGGTTTTTATCTAACTTTTATGCGATAGGTCTTTGAGATTGATTGAGACTCAAAAGAATGCATTCATCATCAGGGTTTAGAAGGTTTAGATATAGGTAAAGATAAAAAAAAAACTTATCTTTCAAATAAGGTTTAGGTGGCTAATAGTTCAGGTCCTGCTTTCTTAAATATTCATAGCTCTTTTGTTGCAGATCAACAGTTTATCATCAACATTAAAAAGCAATTTAGCTGAAGGAACTTAGTATTCAGCTTTTAAAATTTGCATCACTAGCTGGTGAATTACGAAGATGACATCTTTGATAATGATCTTCACAAAGTTATTTGATCGATGTTAGAGTTGTAGGGTTTAATTGCAGAAGATAATGATTTACATGGTTTGGTATCAAAGACCTGAGAACCTGTGGCTAGTGTTTCTCTACCCAGAAATATTGTATAAGTTGGTAAATATTATTTTTCTTTAGTAAACTGTTTCAGGTGCGAACGACAAACTAAAACGCTAGTGTAATGACAATATATTTGCATTTAGTAAGTTTTTTCTGTAAATTGTTGACTTGTCTAAGTCTTTTCCGTCAACTTGGTGATTATATGTCATGTTTTATAGCCTGCAAGCATGAGAAAAAGTCCAAATGAGTAAACAAAAGATGGTTTAAACTAAAGTCTAATGCTACCTGAGCTAGATTTGAATCCCAGACCACCAAAAATGAGATTCCATTAAAATTGTTGAAATCAAGCAGTATCTCATGGTCCTAGATATGATGATCTCCCAGAAACTGAAGCTTTTGAACTGCCTGTACTGTAAAGAATTACTCTCTACCGCTCCCAACAAAATAAATACTTTCACTTTTCATAAAAGATTCAATACCACTAAATCTTAATCTAAGAGCAAGGGGTATCGGATATAGTCTTTGAACACTCTATCCCTTTCAAAACGAATGAGTAACTAGGTGAAGGAGTGATTTTTGCTCTATGGGATAGAGTGAAGTAGAGAGACTAGACGGATGAAGTTTTTCCGTTTAATATAATATTTTACTTGGACGAGAAATATTATTCGTTCAGGTAATATATTTTAAGTAATTTAATGGCTAAAATCTAGGTAGGACCCGTGGTTGAGGTATTTAATATTGGAAAAATACTAAACGGGTGAACTTCAGCTATTTGGGATTCTAACGGGTGAACTTTAACCGTCTAGTGAAGAATATCGCCTACTCTTTCAATTGAAGGAGTGTATGATAGACTTTGGGTGAAAAACCCTTTCTTCTCTGTCCATAGTAGAGTCTAATTTGCTCCCTTTGAGTGAAATTCATTCACTTTGAATAACAACATTCTACCCAGTGCCCTTGCTCTAAGAAAACCAAGGTTGATTTCTACTGCAACTAAAATTTCCAGAATATATTATATCTCTGGAGAGTGGATGGAAGCTTATAGGGTGTTTAGATACCAGAAGTAGAAGTCAGAAACAAAAACAATTTACTTCATAAAAAGTTAACTTTTTTACTTTTAAACGTCATTCTAAAATTATGCGCCCATACCAACTTCTGACTTTTTTATTTCCAAAAATCAAAATACAACTTCTTAAGTGATATCTAAACACCCTATTACTTTTCCAATTTACCGCCGTCGTTTTTATACAAAAACATCAACATTATCCATTTCATCAAAGTTTGCAAAGACAAGTTTAAATCATAATAGGCATTCTTTTTATATTTGGGATTCTTCTACGGACATTATCGGTGTTGAGCTGGAAGAAGACCTATTCTGACATATCATATTACAAATTTTTTTACAGATCATGTAGTGAGAGCTGGAAGAAGAACTATCACATTACAATTTTTTTTACAGATCGTGTAATAAGACTCCTCATTAATATTAGAGTGGGTCCCCCCTCCTCTAAAGTGTCCCCTGCTAGCTTCAGGTGGAGTGGGTGGTTTTAGGAGAGCATCCCACGGTATTTTTAGAATCATTGGTAACGTTAAGTTATCTTAAACAACATCTCACTTGTCTAAAAAAATGAATTTAGATCCAATCAAATTGAGAAACATTCATTGCAACAAAAGCAAGCTGTTTAGTGGTGATTTTGGAAAGAGTCAGCCATGAGTGGAAAGATCCAAAGTGAAAGTTGGACACTTCGGTCTGCCAAATATATTAACGTGGTTATGCTACGACTTGATCCAACCCCTACAAGGTGGTTGTCCACTATCACCACCATTTGAGAAGACTATAACATACTTGGGCACTAATTAAATACCAATTTGTTCTTTACAAATTCAGGCTTCAAACTTATCCATTACACCATAATACACAGATGAAAAAATCATATAAGCTCCTTCTCTAAGTTATTCTCATGCTCAGGAACACCATGAATAACTTACTTCTCAATCTTCTTCTTCTTTTGCTCTTCTCACATTCGGTCCTTGTACCAGTAGAAGCCGAAGGTGATCACTCTTTATCTCTAATATTTACATTGCTATTACATTATATTCTCATTAAGTACTGATAGTTTGTTATTTGCAATTACAGTTTTCCTGAGCATAGATTGTGGTTCTTCATCATTGAAACCTCATACTGATTATAATTCAATCGTATGGGTCGGGGATGACCCTTACATACGAAGCGGAGAAACTCATAAGGTTTTGATCGATGCACCAGAGCTAGAGGCTTGGGATTCTCGTGTTATGAGCACTCTTAGAGCATTCCCAACTCGTAAAAAGAACTGCTATTCGATAGATATTGATGATAAAGCCAAAGATTCTACTACGGCTACTACTACGGTTGAACGATTCCTCGTTCGAGCTAGTTTCTATTACGGCAACTATGACAATAAGTTGTACCCGCCGACTTTCGATCTTCAATTCAACGGGAACAGTTGGTCACAGATTGTAACAGATCAAGACAGTATCATATATGCAGAAATGGTATATTCATTGAACAAGGGAAACAATATAAACATATGTCTTGCTCAAACACAACCGGACAACATTCCGTTTATATCGGCTCTTGAAGTAAGAAGTTTGCATCGATTTTCTTACTATTATGTCGATTCAGCTTATCCACTGTTTTTCTTTGAAAGATTTGCTTTTGGTACCAACACAACTATAAGGTATGCACATATATATATTCAACCTTCAAGGGCTACTGACTAAGTCCATATCCATGAACAATTACGTACTAACAGTATATATGATCCTGCTTGATCATGTAGGTACCCTGAAGATGATTTCGATCGAATTTGGGGGCCAATTGACACTAATATTAGGGTCAGAAGCAACTTGCCATATCGAAAGGTCAACATTGATGACGATAAACCTCTTGAGGCTCTAAGAACAACACTAGCTGAATTGATTGAGATTACAAAAAGTAACCTGTCATCCCCGCCTGTCGCCTTTCTACGCAACAACTTCGACATGCCTCCCAAGGCTCTAGAAATAACGCATTTGAGCTCATCTGGAAATATGGTTCATACTGGAGTTTCAGATCCTGAAGTTCCTGTCCATTACAATGCATTTTTTTATGAAGTGAATATACTAAATGCTACTCAGAAAAGATCATTTAATATACTAGTCAACAACAAACTCGATAGTACTACTATAGACCCCAAGGGCCCTGTGATTCCACATCGCATCTACATAGAGGAGGTCCACATTTTCAATGTGACTTCTTTCGCCACCAATTCTTCGTACTCGATTGATTTTGTTCCGACGAATGTATCGACTCTTCCTCCATTAATCAATGCCCTTGAAGGATATACTATCGGTGATAAATTAGTTCAAGGAACAAATTCGAGTGATGGTAATTCTCTCTCTGTTTTTTTTCTTCTTCAATCTTTGAGATCAAAATTAAGATATATATTACTCCTTCCGTTTTTAGAAAAATGATACTATTACTATTTAAATTTATCCTATTTTTAAAATAAACTGAAAAAAATAATATTAACATTTTTGTAGAAATAGAGGGAATACTGTTACAGAGTTTCTTAACTAGTTTTATAAAATGTATCAGTGGATTCTTTGAGTTTATTGCAAAAAAGTTTCATTCAACTCCAAGATTGGAATGGCGATCCTTGTTTACCTTCACCCTACACTTGGGATTGGGTTGCATGTAGTTCTGATGCCGATTCTCCTCGCATTACAGCACTGTAAGAATAATCTTCTTTAAACTTCTTTATTACCTGCAGCTTCCTAATAGTTAGTTTCTGGATTCATCAGTCAGCCCATGCTATTGTTTTCTTTTCCAAATAACTAAAATTTTCAATGTTACAATTTCTTTTAAAAAATAAATAATAATCAATTTTTGATGTTTTTGAAAACAAAAATAAATGACTGAAACTGGCCAGAAACCTAAGGGTCTAAGTGTCAGAAAACTTTAAATTGTCCGTGAGATCAAAACTCATCTAGAAGTTGAAGTTTGAGATAATGTATATGATTAAGAAAATTTGGAGCTTACTTTTTTTTGTTATATGGCGGTATATTTGGAGGGAAAGGAATAACAGGTTACACAATAATATAACTAAAACTATTAAGTAATTTATTGAGATAGTGAAAAGTTTGTTTTTTAATTAGACTAGAGGTTCGGATATCTTTGAGGGTTTAAATTTATCAACTCTGATTTGTAATTGGGATGCAATTGTATCCGTTCCTTTGTAATTTGTCTTTGCTTTCCTATTCAGCTATTTGGTGATGAAGAAAGTTCTATAAAATTTGCCCTTTTGAATAAAAAAAAAAGTAGATGCATACACCCCTTATATTTAGAATGAGCAAGGGTGTATCCGTGTATGCCTAGTTTATATACCACTCCTCAACAAATTACTTTTTTTTTTCTTTCAAACTAACCAATTCATTCATATCAAAAGATTGATTACATGGTGGCTTTCAAGAGCAAATAATTCAAATAACAAGAAACTCAAAAACCAATTACAAAGAAAGATACAATAAGCAAGTAAATTGAGAAGAGAAAGATCGAGATATGGCGGAAATCGTACAAAATTCTTCTTTGGAAGGTACAGAGAAGGAATGGTGTGAGGATTTAAATCCAACCACTTTGGATGTTGTTCTTCTTGAAGAAGAGATGATCTTGTGAAATAAGAGTAATTTGCCCAATAACTTGTCATCTTGTAGAAAGTAATCAAGAGAAACCCATATCAATCTCCACTATACTTGAACCCAAATCAACGAACCACGAAAAAAATTCACCGATAGAAAGAATCTCACAAAAAGGGGAGGCTAGAATCCCACAAAAAGAGAAGGCGAGAATCGTTAAAAGCGAAAAACTAAACCTAATTAAAAAAAAACACACCAAAATAAAATAAACAACAACCTAGATCTAATAAAAACGACTATATTCACTAAAACCTAATTGAAAATAGAAAAAATCTAGTCCAAAAATAGACTAGATTTGAGCAAAAGGTTGAAGAAGACTAGGATTATTTTTTTTTCTTCTAGAAAAGAGGGGAGAGAGAAAAATATTTTGGAAGAAATAACCTAATCATATTTTTTTTCAGTACTAAACTAATTATGTAAATGATACTCCCTCCGTTTCAGGAAAAGAGTTATTTTTCCTATTTGCACAATTGTTAAGGCAAGATGAGAGAGAATAACTTTTGTAATTTATTTCCAGATTTATCCTAACAAAAAGTTTAATATTACATATATCTTTATAATGAGAATAATAACATTTCTTAAAATAACAAGGGTAGTTTTGAAATGTTGTTATATTGAAAATGAAAGTAACTCTTTTGTTGGAACAAAAATTTAAAGAGAAAGTAACTCTTTTCCTGAAACGGAGGGAGTACTATTTTAGAAATTAGACAAATTTATGAAAGTTTTTATGCATAAAGAAAATTCAGACGATAGAACAATTTAAAACGAGCTCAAAGATTCATACCTAAGTATAAAAATTAATTGTTTTTGTTTATCAGTATGAAGTTTTGAACTCATTTTAAGTCATGTTGTCATCTAAGTTAGTTTTAGAGGCTATATTGGAGCCTACCAGAATTATTTTAGCACTATCACTAAAAGTTAAAATAGGGTCATTATGAACAAAAAGTAAAAACTTTTTATCTAACTATTTATGTTATTAATTAAATATACTTGATTAGTAATAATTAATTCAAATGTTAGTTAAATTTAGTTAGTGATTAAAACTAGATTATATTTAGTGTTAGATGGTCAGAATTAGAGTAAAGTTTTTTTTTAAAGTTTGTAGAAGAAGAAGTAAAAGTTGGGGAAAGTTTGGAGTTTTGGTAGTAAAGATGAAAATTTATAGTGACGATGAGGATTCTAGTGGTGATGAAGAAATGAGTGCATTTACATATCACCTATCAGATTACGAAAATGAGTTCGATCCTACCAATTTGGATTATTTTTTGGATGAACAAGAACATGTGAACCAAGGCATATTTGATGAATTTACTCAAAAAAATGAAGAATCTAAACGGGAAAATGAAGATCTTAATGCTTTCAATCATCAGATATACGTTGTTAGGGTCTCCCAACATGTTTTCCAACCTTATAATCGCCCAAAAGTGGATTGTTTACAAAATTTTGAGTTGTTCTCTGGGATACGTACTACCGAGAATCGGTGGATACGATGACATTGTACCAACGATTCTATATCTTCTGGGGAAATATGAACCGGAATCGGTGATGTGCTCATGAACAACGACCGATTATGTATATATTGTTGGCGGATCCAAATAGTTGGATACGATGGATCCACATCCAACAATTCTGGAAAAAATCAGGTAGTTTGATTCACGAAAATGAAGATTTCTACACATGGGTCTATCACAAATCCTATTATTAGAAATGGTTTATAGAGATTTACCTTGTAGTTAACTCGGGGTGATGGAATTTTGATTTTGGAAAAGTTAGGGTTAGGGTTTTTAGATTTTTGAAGTGGGAAATGGAAAGTGTTTTTTGTTTTCTTTTTGTTTTTGATTTGGTTTAATTTAGATTGTAGTGAAATGAGGAAAAATTTTTGTATTTATATTTTGATTTAAGTATTAGGGGTAATTAATGAGTAGAGGATAGTTTAGTAAATTTTATAATAGCTATATAGACATCCTTTATCCCCTCACCTAGGCAGGAATAAAATTGGGTAAGACCAAAACAATTTCGGTAGGCCCCAATATAGTCAGATAAAATTAAGATGTTTTAAAATAACAGTTTCTAATATGATATGATTTGTAAATAAATTGGTTTAATATGGAAAGAGATATTATTGTTTGATTAATACTATCAAATCTGAAAAACATGATCGAAAAACTGCCAACTACCATGAAATATATAAACACCCCCATAAAAATACTCACCCTGGAGATGGAGATATTTTTATAATTTAAAATTTTACATAAAGACTGATATTAATATATATATATATATATATATATACTAATTTTTCATTAAATGAGAGCTACATCTTCTCTAAAGCTATAAATCTTAACCGTTTTAATTTTATTTATTTATTTCAAAATTTTTGGAGCTTTGTAACCATACAATAATTTTTTAAGCTCCCAAAAGTTTATTCATACAATAATTTTATAACCATAAACTATACAATGATTCAAAACATGAAAGATGTTAGCTCACAGGATGAACTAGGTGGTTTTTTTCTCTCAACACTTTGACTCGGTCAAAACGCCAGTGAACAAGTCGATGAGCTGGAAAATAACAATGAAGAAGTTGTTTAAAATAAAATCCTTTTTACACTCGATTTGATGATGGATCTTGATGGATCTTTACAGGTATCTCAATAACCTTGGATTAGTAGGTACTTTGCCAGATTTTAGCGCCATGGGTGCTCTTGAAACCATGTGAGTTATGAAATTATCTGCAGTAAGAAATAATCTTTTCATTTTGATATAAACTTTATTGATTTTTCTTTTTTATATATTTGGTAGAGATATGCACAACAACAGTTTGATACGAGAAATTCCTGATTTTCTTGGCACATTTCCTAAGCTTAGAGTATTGTAAGTTCAAAGTTTCCTTGCAACTTTCTTTGTACCATATAAAAAACCATGATAAAAATAAAATAAATTTTATCTTTTTTGGATTCTCATAGAAATTTGGCGGAGAACGACTTTTCGGGAACAATACCTTCATCACTATTAGATAACGTAAATTTGAAGTTGAAGTAAGTATACTTTGTTTTTGGTTCAAATTGATGCATATTATTTATTTATAAGTATTAACTAAGTATTATTTGATTTTATTTTTGTAGTGCATCGGGTAATCCAAATTTAACGTGCAAGATCACCTCAATTTGTAATGGTGACACTAAATCAAGAATTCCCTCCCTAAGCAACAAAAAGAGCTCTAAAACATTAACACAACCAATAATAATACTCTTAATTACGTTTATTGGTTTGTTGTTAGTTGATTACAATCACAATGGCATAGTATGGTGAGATTTATCACCATAACGAACATTTAGCTAAGATTTCGTCTCCTAAAAACTCTATTTCTTATGTATTTTTACAGATTGCTGTAATTCTAATTTTTGTGGATTTCGTTATATATAGTGTGTCGTACTAGTGTGACATCATATTGTACATATAGACATATGTACTAGAATTTGGATGAAATACTCATTGATATCACCTAATTATGATGATATCTCTTTTTGTGATGTTGTGGTAAGTCAATCATAATGTTTTCCGACAGACTTTTCTTCTTCAATCCCCCCAATGAAAGTCCATTTATTAAAAAGGTACGTATCAATAAAAATAATAAGATATACCTGCCACAACCAACCTAGGCGATGATAATATCCAGATACTTAAGGGATGACTATATGTTTTTAAAACTTTAATATGGGGTCGTAGTTGCGAGTGAATAGATTATGTGTTTTTTTATCTAATTAGATTACTTTTATCTCTTTAAGTAGTTGGATTTACTACATTCACAGAAAATATACTTTAGGATAAGTTAGAATACAAGACTCCATATTTATAGGGTTATGACCAAGGCATTAATTGCATGTACTTTATTTATCAATTTTAAAAATTTCCATGATATGCATTTAATAACATATTTTCAAAATATGTAAACCCAAAGTAAATATCCAACTCATAATCGATTTCATTCTTAGTCTGACAACTAAGATTACTAGCACATAACATGTACTTTACTAATATAATTAGCTTGAGATATGGAAACATGTGGGAATGAAAAGATATAATTTTATACCAAATATGATATTGAAAAATCGATATTCTGGGATCTTTCCTTGTGTATCAAAGTTGTATTCTTGAACATTAAGAAATTAGAGTTTAAGACATTCTAATGAACTTTCCAATCGAACTTATTCACTTCTCGATATGTGCACAAACCCGTGAAGAATAACGTACAAATCGAAAAGGAAACAAAAGTCGGATTTATTCAAGATCATTTATGGGATCAATCATGCTCTAGGAATCGGCCCTTCAACAAAGATCAATCACGGGATCGGTCATGAACCCTATTTCCACTCTGAAACAAAGTTTCTAAGTCTACTTCCTTATACTATGTTTCTGAAATTTCTTTCAAACATATTAAATAAGGTTTGCATTCACGTGGAAGTTCAACGTACTAAATAATAACAAGTTACCAATTAGTGTATATCATAATCTACGAAGTCTATAGATAAACTATTCTTCGTAACTTTTTTATATACTTTAAGTTGTCGAAACAACTATGTATGTCATACTTTTTGATACTTTGATCACTATAAGTGAAAAGGTCAACAATACTAAAGTCATTGTAACAAACGTAACTTCGGTTGTTATATTTTCAATAAATACAAATTTGTATGAACAATATATAGAAACCGAATAAGTTAAGTCTTGTTGTTCCTCACCTTGAACTGAAGGATGATGTCTTCATGTTGTGTTCAATACTTCTTTAGGTCTTTAAGAGTAACTAGAACAAATTTTAACATTCTATGTTCCTAAAATAACCTAACGAAGTTGACTTCAGTAATCTACTCAAGCGACTTTAAGTTTTGGAACTAAACTTGACATACCAACGCTTGGTGGGTTCAACCAAGCAGTGCTTTAACAATCTCCCCCTTTGTCAATTTTAGTGATAAAACTCTTTACATATGGAGAGGACAAGAATTAATATAAAAATTACATAATATAACAATCTCATATTTCTATCCCCAAACTTTTGATCCAAATTTCAACAACATATTCTTGATATGCAAATATTCAATAAATGCCGTTATTGGAGCATTTGAATAACAACAACTCTAGCCCCCCTAAATTTAAGCTAGGCATATATTCAATCTGAACATAATTATTATTCAATTTATATAGTAAGTAAATGCTACACAACATGATATGTTTCCCCCTTAAATAATACTTTACTATTTTCCGTTATATATATTTATTTTATAGCACATATGTTCATTCTCAAGTGATTGTAATCACTTTATACTTTATATATTTCTCCTCCTTATTGTCACAAAAATTGACAAAGATTGAAAGACAACAAGTATTTTGAAAGAACTTCATAAGTTCATAAGAACTCGATACAACCTAAAAGAGTCTAAGACAGTTGCATACCATATTCGATAAGTTAACTAAGGTCAGAATTAACTTAGCTTCTTATCAGAAAAATAATTACCCGAAGACGTTATTCCGAACTTTGATAAGCCAAACTAAGATTAGAATTAACATAGTTACTTATCAGGAAAGCTATTAACTAGAGTAATACTTCCTTCGAATTCCATAACCACACTCCCCTTGTTTTTGGTATTCCTTGTTGCAACATGAGAATAACACAAAGATAATATTTACCAGAGAAAGGTTAAAAACATGATTTTAGTCAACACCTGCCACAAGATAGACTAAAACCGATCACACACTCACATGGGTACCAAATAATCAAATTATAAAACATAATAAATTATTAGTACCTTGCCTCACATATGAGTTAAATCATCACTACTTTCTTATGATTTTGATATAATAATCCATAAGATCAGACTCGAAAATCAATCTATCAATCAAAAGTCACAAATCATAAGAAAGTAAGTCATATAAAATACCGAAACTTAGATAATAGAATCCAAAAGTTTATCCATAACCGAAAGCAACAAAAAGATATTATCAAATAAGAACAAGAGTTGCAACCACAAACTATCAGTTATTGACGTAAGAAATTTATAAATAAACGTTTATCATTAATTTATTGATAGTTTTTAAATAGATTTAACATAAATATTGAAGTTAATCAAAAATTTATCAATCTATTATAAAAGATTGATCATATGAACTCTAATTAATCTTTTGTTTGATTGTTCACTTATTCTTCATCAATGATCATCATCTTGAAACTAGTTTCAAAAGACTTCAATTCCACCAATAGCCTCTTGATAATTCAGTTTCTCGACTTATTCCTTCATCTATGCTAGTTTGGATTAGGGATGCACAGAAAACCAGCTGAACCAACCTGACCGGTTCGGTACACTGTTTATAAAAGTATAACCGTTAGTTTCTCAGCTCGCCCTATGGTTTGGACTTCAAAACCGGCCGAGCCGACCGAAAAAACCATGGTCATTGATTTAAGTAAATCTAAATCCTAGCCCTAAAAGCTACTTCGCCTCTTCTCTCTTCTACACTTCTTCATCCTCTCACTGCTCTCATTTCTCAGTCACTCAGTTTCAAGCTACCACCACTATGATGCCGGACAACAATCTGAGATGCATATCCATTAAAAAAACCCTATATCCTAGTTTTGAATATGCACATCATGTGGTTGATTTTTGGATGTGAACACAGATTATTGCCATACAACTTTTATGTTTTCCTTTTTTTCCTTCTTCAGTGAGGTTACAGTACAAGTATAAACGCGTAAGAAACTTATATGAATTTCATAGCTTAATATGTTTCATTTTAGCCACTGAGTGAAATATGTTAACAAAAGGAGAAGAAACCCAAAATCTTTTCCTTTGTCCTTCTTTGTCAAACTTCATTGAATAATACATGTCAAAAAGAACCTCGCCTTGTTAATACCGATTTGTTGCTTATTTTGTAATATAAGGGTTATATCTTATAACACAGTTGAATGATCTCTTCTTTTCCAGTTGTCTTCTATTTAAAATGATTTCATTTGTTGTAGTTAAATAATACAGGATGGGTTTTGTTAGTAGTGAAATTGGTATAGAATTGGAAAATAATGGAAAATAATGAAATCGATAAATAATCGAAATAAACAGAGACGAGTCGGACCGGCTCAAAAACCGAATCGACCACTAGACGGTTCGGCTAGGGTTTGCATTGAGTGAACCGAGGTCTGGTCGGTTCGGCCTACGGTTTGGCTAAAAAACAGGACGGACTGACCGATGTGCACCTCTAGTTTGGATGATGTCTCTTCAATCTTCTCTTTTAGCCAATCTTGATTCCGAACGAAAGTAATCAACTTGGTTTTGAGCTCCATAAAACTAGAGATGTATCTTAGCATTCCCACAGTGCTGAACCACTTAATTTTTTTTAAATCTTGAAATTCGAAAGATAAGGATTCTTTTCTTCTTCCTATCAATATCAATTTTCTAACAATTCTCAGCCTTAAGAGCTTCTTCTTGGTTTACCTTAGTGATGCTGCGTGTCACTAGAGGCATACACAAAATACTTTTATAAAAATTATACAAGAAACTAAGAAACTTATAGCTAGCGGGTAATTTTCTTAACAAGCAAAAAAATATTCGGACTAGAAATAGCAGAAGATTCATCTTTTCGAAATTACCCGAAAGATTTTTTTATTTTCTTAGCCAAATTTGAAAGATATAACCTTTTTCCGAAAATTACAATATTGGAAGAAGAAATTCTTATTTAGGCATTAATATTTTAAAAACCAAACAGGCTCCTAGTTATTTTCGGAAACCCTAAATACCTTTTCTAAGGTAAAACACTAATACTCTTTGTATACATGAACTGAAATATCATGACAGTACTGAGTTTGTAACTAGTCATTTAGTCTATCCAAGGAAATCTCTTGTAGAGCAAGAACATTTGTCTTGATTACTTTTTCTGATGACAATTATGATCATGATAAACTGTATTATTTTTTTCCTGTCAATGATTTTATCTTGACTCATCACATACTACAGTAACCTGTGCTCTGGTTTTGTTGTGCTTCCTCATCTTAGTTTCAATTTGATCACAATGTGAGGGTGCACTTTCCAACTCAACTAAGTTGGAATGATGCGGGATTTGGCGCGTCCATAACGAGCACCAGAGTCAGCATCGTTCATGTTTTCTCTAAAGGATTGCTGCCTGCTATGAATTTATTTCCTATTTCCAATGTGAGTACTACAAAGAGGAATATTATGAAGAGATGAACTGATACACGAGACATAAGGAATCTTGAGATCCCTTTTTATTCTTTCTATGAGATTTTCATAAGATTTTCTCATTTTAAGGATTTCCTTTTGACAAATCTCAGTTCTTTCATCTTAACGAGATTTGTTAGAATCCTTTTCTGAGTAATTTTCTTAGTGGCAGAATCATTTATTTTTCCTTTCTTATGGATATATTCCACTAGTGATGATAACCTTTCATGTAAATTATCATGAAGATTCTAACATGTGTGGACAAGATTTATTCCAGAAGTCATCCTCAACTCTTCAACCATGTATTTTCGAGTTGATGGATTTACATGATCTTTGGATACTTTGTCATTGTAGGATAAAATTTTAAATCCTTGTGACAAGATAATTCTTTTAATACTCTTACAACAATATTATGAAGTAGCACTAGTTTCTTGTCAAGGGTCTGAAAGTTATATTCTTTATGATATTACTTTTTGACATGATTCTGAGTTTCCTTGAAATCAGAAATAAGATGATCAATTTCTACAGTAGATGGAGGAATTTTAATATTTTCCCCTCACTTGATGATTCATATAGGTAGGGGTCATATGCAAAGGGAATCATGATCTACTTCAGATGTGACCAAACTATGATCCATATCACATCCTAACGAACTCGTGCTAGTACTTTGTAATTCATATCGGAAGAAATTATAACAGATTTGTTAGTCAAAGTTCCATCTTGAAAATATATCTCTTGAGTTGGGCATTTATCAGGAACCTCCATTTTAGCTGAAAGATATTTGTTTTCTTCGGTTAAATCATTCAGTTGTAAATCCTTTTCTCCGATCTATTGTCGAAGAACATTAATTTATGTTTTCAATCTATGGACCTCGGAAGACAGAAGACTAATGCGATTTAAGAGTTTTGCCAACTCTTTTTCAACTTCTCTTCAACGTCTGAATAAGATTTTTCGTACATATAATATGAGCTTTCAATCATCTTATGTTGAGAGTTATCATGAGATGATGAAATAACAACATATCCAACTTCTGGAATTTTAATCACGTGTGACACATTAATCGAATCATTTATCAGTTCTTCCATAACCTTATTCTGATTCATGTCCCGTTAGGTTGGATCCCACCAAATTAAACACATATTGTTTGGTCTTTTTCGTGTTTTTCTGCTCTGATACCAATTGAAGTAATGTGGATACCAATTATAAAACTATATTTTCGATATCAATGCAGACTTCACCTTGTATAATCTCATCGAAACAACAACCAAAAGATTATTTCAACAAGATGAATTTTGGTAATAATCAAAGTTCGAACCGAATTAACTATGGGATCGTTACCAAGAGATGATCACTACACCATTTTTGTGATTCGCAACAGAACCTGCCTATTACAAATCAGGGTTGTAACGGGAAACGAGTGTTACAAAATGGGATATTATAAATTTTTTGTAACGGCCCACTGCTCGTTATGAATTTGGATTTGTAACGGCGCTTGTAACAGCAATGAGCCGTTACTACATGGAAATTCGTAACATGCAACAGCTGTTACAAATTATTTTGTAACAGGGATGTCGTAACACCACCAAGCCGTTACTATGTGTCCTTTTTGTAACAAGTGAAAGCCGTTATTACGTGGTTCATTAAAACAGTTTGGAGCCGTTACGAATTTTTTTGAAACAACAAAAAAAAATTACTGCCAGTCAACATTGACCTGGTCAGTCCAATTTCAGCCAGAAATATGCCGGAATACCAAATAACCTGCATACACCTTTCATTGCATCCATCCACATTCAACAATAGTTTCTTCAATCAGTTCATATCAACATTCAATCAATTCATATCAAAAAAGAATACAAATTCTTTTAAGTACCAAAAAAATTATGTTAAGTATCAAGTTACGAGGGAATACAAGTTAAGTTAAGTAAATTCCTAAGTTCAGTTCATTCTCACTTAAATCACTATAATGGTAGAACTTTACGCTATGACGAACAACACTTACTCAAAACTTGCAGCCGCTAAGGGACCTAATGGTTGCCATTTAATGGTAGAACCTCCATCGACTAACCTTCTTTGTTATCCAACCTTTCTGATCTCACAACTAAGCATCCATCAATTAACCTGCGAACAAAGCATACCTTGATACCTAGAAGTTGGAATTAAGCAATAGAGTAAGCTATCCCAGATGAGATGACTGATGTAATTTTAGAAAGTGGTAAATAAAGGTTCGATTCTCGAACTTGTGAAGGTAACGATTTTAGAAAATATTAAACTTAATCTAAACTAATAAAAATCAGGAA
>JAJJMC010020972.1:3196055-3216507 GCA_023531435.1 Papaver californicum | reverse complement strand
ATAACACTTGTCCTTGAGTGCCTTTATCACTTTTTGAGCCAATTTTTCCACAAATCTTTATTTTTCAAATGTACCTACAAAAGCATAAAAACACGTAATATTTGCAAAATCGAATACTAACTTAATAGAAACTAAGGTGCAATCTAGACACTAAAATGTGTCTATCAATGACACACACAAAAACTAGAGGGGAGAAGTTATGAAGTTACTGCAAGGAAGTAAAAGAAGTGGAGCAGGCAACTTACCACACAAGCATGCTTTCGCAAAGAATGAATGTCGATTAAGTGTACCACCCCAGATGTACTTCTCAAACATTAGTCACCAAGCACAAATCTGCCCCCAAGATATCCCTACAACATTCTTCATCAAGTTCTCCATAATTCCCAACCCATACACGAAACAAACTAAAAACATCTATAAGAATACCAACCTAAGTAAGGCTACCAAATTTATGAAATTTACAAAACTGAACATACAGAGAGTAAAAAAAATTACTTGTTGACCTTCAAACTAAACTTTGTAAGGTGCAGTGACATTGAGTCCTAATTTCTTGGCAAGTCCATGTAGTTTCCGGCTTCAAGTTACTGGGATAATCAATCTTCGCTGTAAAAAGAGAAGAAATGTGAATTGTGTTTACCACCGGTTCGTCAAACCTCTATAAAATGAATGACCAAAGAAATTCAAGTCTTAAATTAAGAATACCTATAAACTAGAAGAGGTCTTCCTGCCTTGACATTTGACAATTGAACCAACAATGGAGATTGTAGTTGTGGATATCCCTATATCAAGCAACTCGTAATCCAATATGCTACAAAATCATATATGGTAGACAAAAATAGTCAACATCCCAGACAAAAGAGGTTTATAAAACTATAAAAACATGGCATAAAGTGAAGAAGATAGTCTACTCATTACAGACAGTTCATATATCAGTTCATACAAGACGATTATGGAACACAAACTAAACATAGTTTCGGTTAAAATAATTCTCTATTTCATCATCTACACAGACATCTATCTTATTCATATGCGACTTTCACATTAAATGTGAGCACAATTATTTGAGACTTGACAAACTTAAGAACAACACCAATTGAGATTTGCTCAGTTGGTTACAGAGCAAATTCTCAACTTGAGGACAGTAGATTGAGCTTAGCGCTATTCTTTTTCGAAACTTAATAACAATAAAAAATGCAAATGTGGATTCTACTCACATGGGGGATAATAACTTTGGATTGTGAGAGTATTAATGACGTTTTAATATCAAGTGTAACATCCTATTTGTCATCAAATTAACTTGTTCTCTTATTACTTAGACTCACAACACCTGAACAAAAAACAAAAAAAACAAAAAACAAAGTTAATTTCAAATTTTTTAGAAGAAACCATTTTTAAGAACATGCAGTAGACTGCAAATTACCTGAAGTAGTCTCAATATTATGAGAAAATCCAACTCCAACTGGTGTTTCCAAGTATATTTGCTTCTGAAACTTGAAAACAAAGAAAGACACATCAGCATTAGTGCAAAACAGAACCAAAATAGAGTAAATTAGATGCAAAACATGTTTGATTTTGGAAGTTGAGACGGAAAAGATTCAGTATTTCTTCAATCCAGACATAAAAACGGTTCGATTTTCAAGCATAAAATTAAAAAATGTTTCAATCTGTATAATAGAAAGAATAAAAAAGTTAGTTACCTTAGGTCCATCAATACTCGTTTCTCATTAAGGTTAAAGTTCATTGCCTTTGCTAATTCTTCAAATAAGAACGTATAGGGTAAACTAAAAAAATATCAGGGTTCTTGCTGCAGCAAACAAGATTAGTTCTTCAAAGTTCCAACTCTGAAGAATAAACTGAAATCGAAAAACTGAATCATATTAGACGAAAGACTGAAACCCCAAATTTGATTTACAACTGAAACCCTAAAATCGATTATCAAACTGAATGCTCATATCAACCGATTCTATGTTGATGCTCTTCAACCACGAAGAACATCAAGAACAGTCGGTCGACGTGGGCATGAATATCGACCAATTACTATAGAAATTGGTCAACATCAACATAAACATCCACCTATTCTGGTTAAACACACAAAACCTAGAATTTTTCAATTTTGTGTGTATGCATGTTGATAAAACCTAATTAAGAGGAATGAGTTGATAGAAAATACATGATACGTGTCATTTCTTGATCTTGTACTGCGCTCAGAGTTTCTTCGTCTTCAGTAACCGTTTCTTATTCGATTGTTTATGTCGAATTGCTTCCCAATTCTTGTATCACTTCCAATAGATTGAGTATTTCCACTGGTTTGCATTACTCTTTTTCCCATCATCGTTATATAAAAAAGAAAAAAAATGATTAGTTGGTTATTGAATCGTCGATAAGCAACAATGTTTTAGTTTGAAAATCAAAAAGGAGAGAGAAGAGAAAAGAGGAATCGGTTGATAGAAATAGAATTTGTGATGAAAATGAAAATAGATTAGAGTATTAAATTTTAATATTATGTAATAAAGGATAATTTAGTAGTTTCAACCTTTTTAGATATCCCTTACCCTCACCTAAATGGGAACAAAATCTAATAAGCCACAAATAATTAGAATAGACCTCCAAACCTTTATTTTTTACACTCTTGTAGTTAAAGGATTATTTTTATACTCTCATTTAACAAGAATAATCTCACGTGAGCTGATGTGTTTTGTAGTTGTGGTAAATAAAGTTCGTTCAAGACTTGTGAAGATTTGTTTTTAAATCTAATTTCTAAGACTAAAAATAGAAAAACTCAAAAAAAAATTATAATAAGATTGAGAGTAAACTGAGGCTAGGATTCCACTATTTTCTAATTTTTAAAGTGAATAAATTCAATAATTATAATTATGCAATTCTTACGTTTAATTCGATTCTAAAGTATTGCAACAAGTAGATTTTTAAGACAACAATTATATAACAAAAGCATGGAACATCTAAAACCTAGTCCAAAGCATGTACCATCTAACGAAATCACAATTGCTTAATAAAAATTATTAAATCAATTTTTTAACCAAAGAAAATAATCATAAAAGAACTGCATAAAGTAATTAAATAAATATTACCACTTAATTATTGGAGAAATAGCTTCCTCCATCGTGCTTACAATGGTGAAATAATTATAACACAGGAGATTTGATACGCTTATAAGCGTTACAGAGAAGTGTTCTCTGCGTTACAGAAGAAAGAAAAGAAAACAGGAGAAAAGAACGGACTTCAGGTGTTGTTGAAGTAAGACTCTTCGGTACGGGTGTCAGCGACACTTCTCCGACGCCTTATGTTCTTCCTCTTCTCTTTCACCAGTAGAAAGCTATTTTTCCTGGATTTTTTTTTCGATCTCTGGCTTCTCCTGAGCTCTCTGATAGACACATTTTAGTGTCTAGATTGCACCTTAGTTTCTATTAAGTTAGTATTCGATTTTGCAAATATTACGTGTTTTTATGCTTTTGTAGGTACATTTGAAAAATAAAGATTTGTGGAAAAATTGGCTCAAAAAGTGATAAAGGCACTCAAGGACAAGTGTTATTTGGCACACTAGAAGTGGATAAGGGGTACCCTCGAGTCAACTCGGTCAAAATCGGGTCAAACCCGAGTCAAATCGGTCAACCCGAGTTGACCAAGTCAAGCCAGTCACGGAAATCGTCTGCATACAACTGTGAACTTTGATTCATGATAAAACTTGTATATTTTCGTCCCAAATTGATACACAATATACTAGAGGACAATACAAGATTAAACACGTGAAGAAACATCAATTTTAGCCGGAAAAATAGCCCCAAATCCGAATTTGGCCGGAAAAAGGGAGTTTTACTTTGATTCGGATTTGGGAGGATTTGGATGTGTTTTAAAGAGTTCTATTAGGTTTAGAAGACTCACAAGGATCCCTAGAGCCTATATATACCAAGAGAAGCCAAGAAGAACGGGGAGAATAGCTTAGAATTGAAGTTTCGGAGTCGCCGGAATTGTGGCCGGAATACTCATGATCCGGCCAACTGCTGCTGCACCGGTCACCGCCGGTGACCGTGTTCTTCATCCCATCGCTGCCGAAGAAGAAGACACAGCAACACTTTTAAGTGTTGCTGTTCTGTTGCCTATAGTTTTGAGTTTCCTTTCCCTTTTCAATTGCCTTAGCCTTTTGTAACGGCTGAACCTTGTTCTGTAACACTTATAAACGCGTCTGTTCAGCTGTTGCACTATTATTCAACCTTGTAATTGATATTTTGAGCAATGAAAAGATCTTTTGAGCAAGTTTTCTTCTCCATGGGCTAAGTTTATTTACTGGGATGATGGAGGAGGTTTTTCTCTCAATTTTATGTGGTAAGTCTATTTTTAATTAATTATTTATAATTCTTTTATTATTATTTGCATGGATTTAAATTAGAAAAAAATGGTTTTTATTAAATAGTTGTGTTCTCTTTTGATGGGTCATGCTTAGTTAATTACTCTTGATGTCTCATGCTTAGGATTTACAATTATTCTTTTAGGAAACATATTTTTTTGGCAAACTTGAATTAAATTGTTAAAAAGAATTACATGATTAATCACATGAATTGTTAGAAATAACTGAATCTTGATTCCTAGTTTTCTCCATATTTTCTAAAAATATTCTCTAGTTTAATTTCCTGATTTTTATTAGTTTAGATTAAGTTTAATATTTTCTAAAATCATTACCTTCACAAGTTCGAGAAACGAACCTCTTTATTTACCACTATATAAATTACATCACTCTCTCCAATACTCTCCTTCATATGTCTCGAACACATCCTATTTAAACACCACATGCCACCAAATCTCCAAAAATCATCATTAACAGAGAATGATACTCGGGAATATTTTCTCATAAACTTGCGTGATTTAATTTTATAATTTTTCTTGATTCTGTGATCTCCCAATCATATAAAATCTCTCCATGGTAATGGCAAGATAGTATCTTGCTTTATCTCCTCAAAACAATCCGTAAATAATCGCTGAAATCTTCACAATTAAGTGAAGTAATTCTCCCGCCAAAATATTTTGAATTTGAAAATGAATGGGTGCCCATAATCCAAGGTATTGGTTCCTTTATAAATTCTGGGGGTGTCTTTAATATTTTTCTGGGTGCCTTTATAACTTTTTGAGCCAATTTTCCCCAAATGTTGGTTTCTTCAAAAATACATACAAATACAATAAAATGACAATATTAGTACATAATTGAGTTCCAACACTATAAAGATTGAGAACAAATTAGACACATAAATGTGTCTATCATGAGCATAGTATGGGATCAAAAACTATTTTACGCCTATTTTATTAGGATCAATCGATAAGACATCATGTATTAATTACGTGTGAAATAAAACAAACAATTATTTTTTGGTTTAAAATAAAATAATTATGCGTGATAAGCGTTTAATATCACTTTGATGTCATTGCCCTAGCTGGCATGTCAATGCGGTCGACTATAGAACGTTTTTATTATATATATAATTTCAGATTTTTTTCTTTCCTGTGGTTAAAAGCTGAATAAAGCTCAAGTTCTAGAGCTTCTGGCCCCACCAGGATAGGATTTAGACCAATAGCAATTTAGGGGACAAAATTTAGAATAAGGGAAAAATATTGTGTTCCCTTTCTTACTAAAAATAGACCAATAAAGATTATTGGAGAAAATTTAGACTAATAGGAGATTAAATGTCTTTATTCCCGTTAGAGATTATAGACCAATAGCTAATAATAAAACCCTAATCTTCTTGTTACTCCATAATCATCTACAACCTTTTTCTCTCTTCCTATTTTCTCCTTTCTGTTTCAATTGCACCTTTGGCGTTTTTTGTTTTTTATTTTTCTCTCTCTCGATACCCATTTTTGATTGCAGAGGTTAAATTTTATAAGGTTTTAACGTAGATTTTTCTTTGTTCTCCTGTTCTGTATTGGTATTGATTTTGTCTTTGGTTTTTGCAGGTTAGGGTTTATCTCTGTTGTGTTCTTGAGAGGAAAAACAACATAATAGAGGTTCATCACACATCTCTGTTTGTTTAACTTTTTTTTGTTTCTTTTCTTTGATCAGCAACAATATTGATGTTGATTTTATTTTTATCTTAAGTTGGGTTCACAGGTTTTGATATAGAAAGAGGTTTGGCGGTGTGCATAACAAGAGAAAGAGCTAATGATGAAAACATAATATCTGATTCAAGGGTTTGTTTTGTTTTAAATCTATTATTCATAGCCTATCTATATTGTTGTGTGAATAGTTTTGATTATTGATTTTATTTTCCATATAGTTTTCTTTGTAATAGTTTTTCTTAACTTTTCAATCATAAAAGTAACTTATGATGATCTATTAAAATGCGACTTCATAGTTTTATTCAGGGAATATTAAATATGGCTTGATGGTGTTGTCGTAATCCGTTGTGATGTATACTAAATATAGTTCGTTTCTTCATTCAGAAGTTTCAACAAACAACGTAAGTATCAGTAGAGTAATGTGTCATATGCATAAAATGGATTACCATCCATAAAGAAAATAGGTATGCAATTTTTATGTTTTTTTACAAATGATTTTAATTTCAAGATTCAATTTGTTAAGTTTTTGTTTATTTTGTTGTTGCTGTAGAAACACATATGGCTACATGCTTTTGTATGCGAAGCAATTGAGCAAAGCTAGGAGAGGTCATGTTATCAAGGGTAAACAAACATCTTGGTACACGGTTTATGAAATTCTAACAACCAAGAACTCCAGATGTACAGGAGAACTGCGGAGGCCGCTATGTTTGGTGCACGGTTTAGATTCACTATCCTGATTCTATCCCAGTTGATTGTATGTTAGCTTTCCTTTCTCCCGATTGTTTACCATTTGATTGCTTTTTATCTTTATTCAAGGCAACTATTCAGTCGGCAACAGTAAACATCCTTGGAAACAAAAATAAAATTACATACAAACCTATTCCATTTACTACCAAGGGAACACAAGCACGATCTGGCACAAAAACTCAAGTAAGAATGTAAAATCGGTAATTTGATAAAATATTTCTATTCAAATAGATTCATTATACATTTATGGTCTTTACTTTTGATCTTCATTGGTTGCAATCACTTAGAGGTATATACTTGAGCTTCGAGTTGAAAAGCCTAGCGGTGAGTATAATGGGACTATGGGCATCATGTAACCTAGAGGGTAAAGGGATTGTTGCTACTGAAGCAGAATTTTTATGCAACCAAGACATACTGAAAAGTAAAAAGGCATAAATTGATAAGTGACGACTTCCGATGCAATATTAATTACGCCTCCTAACCGAATTGGGTTAGTGTTTTTATATCTCATATTTAATGCTTTTTAAAGCATCTATGTAGATATATTAATACTAACCCAATATGAGTTAGAAAAAGAAGGACGACACGACCAATAATTTGTATGTTAGGGGCTAGGTAAGTTGGCATTTTCCATAACTCCATTAAATTTTAGAGTTTTGTGTATATTTTATTTATCTCAGCAGTAGGTTTAAACTGTTGTGAAACAAGTAACATTGATTACATGTGTGAACTTTATTTTCACATATGGATTTTAACTTCAATTTCACTTTCATGGATTTGGTTAACATATGTCTTTGTGTGTTAGTCCTAATAGTTTTATAGTTTTGAAACTGTCCAGAGTATTTAGAATAGCTTAAAGAGTTTGTTGTGCTATGATTGATATGTGATTTTAAGCAATCTTGGTGATAGCTCAAAGAGTTTTTAAGCTATTTTTTATTGCAAGTCTACTCCTAAATAACATATATATGCATTCTTTTTCAGTATATCAGACTAGGAATGTGCTAGAGTGGGCCTTTATAATTTCTCGATACAAATAGAGTCCGTGATCAGTTTGTTTTTAGTTAATTGTGTAACTCAATTTTTTCCTTTTTTCTGTTCGTACCAAAGATACCAGATGCCGTTGCAGGGAGGTTCATCTTTTTTTGTTTACATTGGTGACGTTTAGGTGCTCATTTCAGTTGGTGGTATCATGTTCTGACATTCAAAAATATGTTGTGGTTTTTGTAATTGTTTTACCTCTCTTCTCTAGAATTCGAAAAGGTGTTGTAATTTTGCAATTGTTCAATGAGTATTTAGTCACCAATTTCGTATCGCAACCAAATTGATCACCATTGTTCATTTTATTCATCCAGTAACAACTTAGGCAACTTCCATCATTCACTTAGTATATAAGGACATACAAATTCTTTGTATTATAGGGAAATTCTTTATGTTATATATTGTTTTTTCATTTATTAGTCGTTGTAAAATAGGTGGAGCATGTGTTAGATAAAAAATGATTATTTAAAAATATTATTTATATGATGAATTATTTGGTGAATATGTTTCTTATTATCATTTTTTTTTTAAATTAGAAATACTCAAATTTAATCATGGTTTAATATACTAACAATTTGTTCATAGCTAGTTTCGATATTTAAGTTTATACATGACATCGGTTATTTTATCTCTCATGTGGTTTATTTCACTTCTTCTTTGTTGATGAGCATACATACCTCTAAATGCGGGTTCATCGGGCGGGGCGTATCAACATCTATGATATTATCTTCATTTGCATAATATGCAAATAGTTCATCAGACCTGGACTCAGTCCTAATAAAATTGTGAATTGCATGTGCTGCTACTAATATTTGTACTTGGGTGTTGTATGGAAATGAGGCTGGATCCCTCAGAATTGGAAAACGAGATTTGAGAACTCCAAAACTTCGCTCGATTGGATTCCTTAACGAAGAATGGCCAAAGTTAAATAACTTTTTTGTAGTGAACCTTCGATTGCTTCCTCTTCTACGGTCGTGCAAGTGATATCGAATTCCTCGATATGGAGCGAGAAAACCAGGCATGTTTGGATATCCAGCATCCACGACATAGTACTTTCCTGCAAGTAAAAAAAGAACATCGAGTTAAGAATTCTTGGTCACAAACAAAAAAATCATAATCAAATTTCCATATTTTTACACAACTATGTACATGTCAAAGTTTAATGTCATCAATGTAAATAAAGTTACATACATGCTCAGGTATTGAATAAAACCACACAACCAGGTCTGCTTTGGACTTGAACTTATACCAATGAACCAAATCACAAGCTATAAAAATCCGACACACTATAATAAAAGAGAAACAAAAACAACTCTTGGTGATCTCAAATCCTAAAGGTTAAGAAGCGTATACTAGAAACGTGATAAGATAAGAATGCATATGGATTGTTTGTTTGGCAAATTAATGGGGTACCTAGATTGACTTTAACTGCATCCATGTAAGTATGGTTTCGTGTTCCAGTGACTGGGTCAGGAGACCTATAACAATATGAGATAAGGGCAGCAGAAACATATGTGACTATGGCGAAACAAACATAGGAAATAGGCCCTGCGATCCATCCCGATTGTGAATTACTCCAGGCAAGAGAAAGATCTTCGGATCCAATAACACCAGTTATTATATGAAAGCATTTTAATCAAACAAACCTAAGATTTTGATCAAGAATTGTAAGCATTTTATTATATGAACTGTTGTCCATATGGTTCCTGATAATTAGAAGATTTTTGTTGCACAGATGCCAAAATTCAGGCTGAAAGCATTTTAATCAAACAAAATCATATACACTAAACAGAAAGCAAAAACCAGGAGAGATGCAAAGCAAAGGCCAGGAAGGAAGGAACGAACAAACCAATTTCTCCAAAATAAGATAACAAATACGACAACATGACTACTACGCAGTCATGAATTACTAGAATTATATTATTGATTCAGGACATAGTCATACTTCAATAAATAAGAAAAAAAAAGCTTTCTAGTAGCTAGCTAGCACCGTACTTACACCACAGAAAATACTTCCATCACAGATACAAATTCAAGAGATACGCCTGCTACTACAAGGAGACCCTCTAGTGGGAACCTATAAAACCGTACCATACAAGAGTTGACGCCTAAACAAAGTCATAGTTACATGGGATCATAAGTTACACAAGGTTTTTTCCATATTAACAGTCCAATTGGCAGTTTCAATTGACATTCTATTGAATCCAATTTTTAAGAAAATGTTAGTACACAAAAGTCAGTCAATGCCAATATCAGTGAGGCAATTTTACAAACGGTTTTAGGTATATCAAAAAACAATAGCATAGAAAGCCAACAGTTGAAAACCCTAATTGAAGTCATGAAACACAAATCAAAAACCCACTTAGGATAATTACCTGAATTTGAAATTCTTCAACTTCAACAAGAATATAAACTCACCACTCACAAATACTTAGGGCTTCAATGAAGAAAAATCAGAAGGTAGAGAAATCAAAATGAAGAGAGGGAAGGGGAAGGGTAGAAGATAAATCAGAGAGGAGAGAAACCAGAATGAAGAGAGAGGGAAGGGAAAGAATGGAAGATCTAGATTTCATCCATGGTTTCTCACGTTCTTGCTCTTGCCCCAGTTTAGAAACAGAAAGAAGAAAAAAATAAAGAAAAAACGTGATTTAAGTTTTGATGTGAAAAAATCGATTATTTTAATTTTTATAAACAGGTTTTTCTAATTATGGAATTAATTAATTTTTTCATTTATATTTAAAATAATCGGTTTTTATAAATATTACCAAACACTCTAGAATAGATTATGGACTTATATAACTAATTATTGGTTGATAATCTATTAAAATAATGGTTATTGGTTGATAACCAAACAACCCAATCTGCTATCCGTTCGTTTTGATTTGATCTTTTCCGATGATGTTAACTTGAAAACCATTTAGAATTCTTATAACAGGTACTCGTTTTACTTCTCCTCCTTTGACTTTTGTGCAGCTGATATTAAAAAATCAAAATTAAAATCTCAAAGTGAAGAAAATGATTTGAATTGAACAAAATTTAACCCTTAATTTATTATTTTTAATTACCTGAACAAAATTTGGTATAAAAAATCAAGGTGAACAAACTTTTTATACAAAAAACCCTCTCATATTATTTCTTATAAACAAAAATCATTTTAATTAAAAATGAAACTAAAACCCCATTTCCCTTAATAATGATTAAATTTAGTTTTTAGTATTTTTCAATATACCCGAGGCTCCCTTCCCTATATAACCTAGGTATGGTAATTTTGTGACGTTCTTCTTCTTCTTCTCCTCCTCCCCACCACCACCACCAGCAGCAACAATACCTCCTCCGCCACCATCACCAGCAGCAACAGTACCTCCTCCGCCACAACAACACCTTTGTATCCTTCACCAACACCTCTCTTCTTCTTCTTCTCCTTCTCCTCCCCACCACCATCACCAGCAACAACAATACCTCCTCCGCCACCACCACCAGCAGCAACAGTACCTCCTCCGCCACAACAACACCTTCGTATCCTTCATCAAAAAAACCTCCTCCTTCCCTATCGCTTCCTCCTCGTTATTGTTTCTCCTCCACCATTACATGTCAAGAACTACCCACAACACCTCTTTCTCCTCTTTTTATCCTCTATAAACATCACCAACACCTCTAGATCATCAGTCGAAAATCATCAACCAAAAATAATGATACAACATCATTGTCGAAATTAGGTTTTTTTGGTGGTGAAACGTCATAAAAATGCTGAAACCAAATTTTTTTTCATCAAAGTTTACAAAAACTAAAACAACGTTGAAACCAGTTTTTGTGTTGGTGGAATGTCTGAAAAATGATGAAACTTTTTTTGGTTTCATTGTTTTTTCATCTGGAATAAAATAAATGATGAAACCTTTTTTGGTTTCATCAAATTTTAGAAAACTAAACAACGCTGAAACCAATTTTTGTGTTGGTGAAAATAGTAAGTTTTTACTGAAACGAAATTTGGTTTCATCTGATTTTTGCCTACAATGCATAACAAATTATGTATATTTTGGTCATCTGCATAATAATGTTGCATATTTTTTATGTTTCTTGTTTGAACTCTAAATCATTATATTTAGTTATATATATATATAATTTGAACTCTTAATATTTGTTCTTTGCATTAAAATGTGAAAATGGAGTTAATGTGGTTATGTTTGATTATTGTTTATCTGTAGGAAAAAAAAACTAAATCAACTCCAAAGAAAGGTGTTCCTAGGGAATAAGAAAGAAAGAGAATCATACTCAAAATTAAACAAGTGCAGAAGGAAAAGCCGTAGAAACAGGAAAAGATGAAGATGGAATGCAGAAGGTGGAAATGGGTAGTAGAGTTAGAAGAATCAAGGAAAGGACAATAAAAAATAAGAGGAAATCGAATAAAATGCTCGTAAATTGTGACCAAAGAAAGAAAAAAGTTGATGCACAGACCACTTATAAAGATGATGATGAAGGAAAATTTGATGCAGATTGTGACCAAGGAAAGAAAAAACTTGATGCACAAACAACTTCTAAAGATGAGGATGAGGGAACTTCTACTACAAACCCGTTTAAGCCTCTACTGAATCTCGATGAAATAGAATGTTTTCAAAGTTACAAGGAAGATCTAAATCCATATGAGAGGAACATACTGGAGACCTACTTTAATAACGCCAACAACTTGTAAGTTTATCATACTTAGAAGAAGAAAAAAAAACATTTAAGAAAAGCTAACAGCTTGTGAAAAATAATATTTGTTTCTCTTGTAGAAATTCTGCTTGGAAAGTCTATGAGGGAGAAGGAGATGAAGACCCATAAAGTTGGGACATTACAATTTCTTGAGAGACGATTACGCAGCTAATGGACAATGATTTCCTGGAAGGTAAGGTAATCCGCTTCTACTGTTATAGGTTATTCCGGAAGCGACAAGTAAAATTGATGGTTGAGAGTTACGACCAAAAATATGCAGAGGCAGCATTCATGAAGTATGATGTTAGGGTAAGTTAAAAACATATGCATATATACATCGACTTTGTTTACTATGCAATGTGCTACTTGTGTTGTAGAAAATAAAATGTGACTGCATAATAATTGTTTGGCAGTACGTTGTTAGAAGAAAGAATAAAGATGGAATTGAAAAGCATGCTGAAAAATTCATCTTGAATCTCCATAAAGAAGTGGAGAAAGTGTTCATACCAATGAGTTATATCACAAAAAAGAGCTTAAAGGTACACGTTGGACTCTGCTAGAATATGACTTCTCAGAAAGTGAGTGGAGTATCTACAATAACCTTCCTTCTTTATTGACTCCATGCAAGAAACAAGCAGTTCATATTGCAAATTCTTGCATGCCATATCTCATTAAACGACATTTTGAAATCTTTAGGCTACCAAAAGAGATGATACAGGCTGAATCGGTTGTTTATAAGAATATTCAGCATAACAAGAGTTTACCTCAACAAGGTAGTTATCCCGACTGCCTGATCTTTATCTGCTACTATATGAAGTGGAGGATGAAGTTAGGAGGTACGAGAAAAATGCAGGCGATGCTATCGGAAGAAGCAATAAAGAAGGCCAACAAAAAGAGATTCAAAATGGTAATCAAAATGCTGTCAGATGGTACAAACAACTGGGATATGGAGGCCAATGAAGACTTTTTCAATCAAATAGATGCATGTATTGGAAAATAGTCGCTAAAAACTTATATCAGTTTAAAAATATTTTGAAAAACCTTGTTTGAATGACTTATGTTAATATTAATGATGTTTATAAAACTGGTTTTACTTTACCTGTTTTTTTTATGATTGTATATGTATAAAATGATTAATTTTTATAACAGGTTATGCAGCCTATGAAAAACATACTAACAGGTTATGCAGCATCTAAAAAGCATGCATAATACCTTATGCAACATGTAACAAACAATTTTGTAATAAGAAGTACCTTTTAATCTGAACACTGGAACCTTGAACCCTGAACCATAAAACCACATATTACTAATAAAAAAAGGTATTCGTAATAAAAATACTAACAACGAGGGGGCACTGCCCCTCGACCCCCGTAAATGGTCAACGAAAATCAACTAAAGATTCATATATCTTTATAAAAGAATCTAAAAGTTATATAACCAAAGTTCTCATTTTATCATTCGGAACAATGGAACCTAAGAAACAACTTTTTTGTTAAAACTAAAATCAACCAAAAAAATGGTTGCATAACCAGTTCTACATCTATAAAAATAAACGAATAACGCATTATGCGGCCGATATCAAAAGAGTGCATAACGCGTTATGCATACTATAAAATACGCATAAAACGTTATGTACTCTTTCAAAAAAGTTGCATAACATGTTATGCATCCATCTGTAGGCTGCGGAACAGTTTCTGTATAAAAGCACACAAAAGATAAAGAAGTAATCGTTCATAAAAATCCCATACAAAAACAAAAAGAAAAAAAATGCTCATCGTCAACAAAAATATTAAAATTTTAAAAAATAGTGTGAACTAGGTTCGAGAATGAACAAGTAAAAGAAGATGTTTTAGTCTGAAACTATTTGTTTAGGAAGATTTGAAAGATTTCTTTGAAGGCTTAGGCGGCTTCTTATACGGATTGAAATTGGTAGGTTTTGTACAAGTTTGCTTGTTGTGATGACCAGTCTCACCATAATTTCCACAATGCATATCTCTCATGAGAGGTTTCTCATAACTACTAAAATGTCTTTTAGTTGGTGGTCGCCATGGTGGCCTCTAACATCAGGTGCATTGATGATGTCCTCTCATTCATAAACTTCGGGCCTATTGTAGTTTGAAATAGGATGAATCACATGGATGTAGGAATTATTATAGTACGCAATATTGAAACCTAGATCAACAAAATCATATAGATTAGATCCAGATATTGTTATTGAAGCAAAAGCATGAACACATGGGAACCCATTTACGCATAATTTCTAATAGGTTCATGTCTTGTGCTCCAGGTTAACACAGTGAGAACTATCCTCGCCCTCGACTTCATAAGCATGAACAACAGATTCAATTACCAGCCAGGTTACACCCTCATCAACAAGACTCTTCATCTTAACTTCATTCTTTGGTGTGAGAATTGTGTTGAAACTGAAACCAACTTTCCTCCTTAGCGACATCAACTCCATCACCTTCTTCCGTACCTGATCAAGAAGGGCACAAACAGGCATCTTCTTGTGATACCTAATCCAACTATTAAAAGATTCATCAAGACTTGAATCTGTCCTCCCATACCTACAACCCTGAAAATAGGCGTTTGACCAGCACTCGTGAGGAATAACTTCAATATAATTTGCAACCCATCCACAACCAAGACCCCTAATGGTTGCGATAGCAGTGTCGTAACCTTTAGGACTAAGAGCATATGTAGCAGCTTAAAAAGCATCAAGAACAATACCATGCCTATCATCAGAAAAATTAATTGGCAAGTTTTGCTTAAGATGATAATAGCTGTAGTTGTGGAAAGAGCTAGGAAAAATAATTGGAATGGCTGCCTTTATTCCTTCCCCACGATCAGATAAAAATGTGATTGGCCTATCATCAACAACTTGCTTCAATTTATTCATGAACCATTCCTAGTTATCATTATCTTCACCAGGGACTAAGGCCATGGCTTAGAGAAAAAACTCTGCAAATAACAAAAGGAAACATGTTTCAGAAAAATAATAATAAAAAAAAAAACTAAAAAAAACACTGCGTAATAGAGTATGCAGCTAAAACAATGGCTGCATAACGTATTATGTTGATAAAGTAACTGATGCATAAAGTATTATGCATCTATGAAATATCTGCATAACGTATTATGCAGGTCCAAAAAACTGCATAATAGGGTATGCATCTAACACAAAAGAACACATAACGTATTATGCTGAGGAAAAAAACTGTTGCAAAACTTATTATTGATAGACACATTTTTGTGTCCGACTTGATCTCAATTTTATATATTGTTAGTATTCGATTTTGTACTTATTATGGTTTTTATTGCTTTTTAGGTATTTTTGGAGAAATGTTAAAGGCACCCTCAACTTGGATTAAGGCACCCACACTTTGGTTGAAGGCAACCACACCCCAAATTTCAAATGAAAAAATTGGCGGGAACAATTCTCACGTAAAGGAAATAGCTTGAATATGGAAACAAGCTTTAATTTTGGAAATCTTCTCAAAGTTGTTTTAGGAAATCAAGTTATTTGGGTAATAAGAAGAAAAGAAGAAAGATCTAAATATTCTTCTAATCATGGAATCACTAAACGGAGCAAGGAAAAGGAAATCAGGAAAAATCTTTTTTCTTTTGGAAATTGTTGATCGGTGATCCTGCAAGGAATTAAAGGAAGTTTTTGAGGATGATTAAGGATTTGATTAGTATATAAAGGAAGCTTAGAGGTGTCCAGAGGGGGAGAGAAGATTGGGGGGGAAGCTTAGAAGTGCTCGGAATCAAGAGAACAGCGTGAAAAAAGTGAACAGTTGAAACTGCTGCTGATGTTCGCCATTGAAGAAGCTTGGAGAACACAGAACATTTCGCAACGGCCGTTACAGCAACGAATCTTCAATTTCTATGCATATTCATTCAAAGTACTTTCTGTTACGGGCTGAAGTGTTTCCAGCAACACTTATAATCGTATCTAATCGACTGTGTGCAATCATATTCTCCTTGTAAGCAATTTTTGAGTAATAAATAATGATTTTTGAGGATTTTGCCATTAGTATGAGGAGCTAAACTTCTTCTTTGAGGCTATGGAGGAAGCTACTTTTCCAACAATTATGTGGTATGTATTTAATTAATTTATGCAATTTATTTATGATTAATTTCCTTGGTTGAAAATTGATTTAAAAGATCTTTTTTAAGCAATTGTGATTCCGTTAGATGGTGCATGCCTCGGATTAGGTCCCTAGATGCTCCATGCTTTTGTTATACAGTTGTTGTTTTGAAAATCTATTTTTGCAATGATTTAGAATCAAATTAAAACGTATTAATTGCATGATTAAAATTATTATCACTTTGAAATTGGAAAATAGTGGAATCCTAGCCTCAGTTTTCTCTCAACCTTATAAAAAATATTTGAGTTTTCATACTTTTAGTTTTAGAAATTAAATTTAAAATCAATCTTCACAAGTCTGAGTAACGAATCTTTATTTACCACTTTAAAATTACATCAATTATGCATGTTAGAATAATATGTATAACGTATTATGCAGGTAAAAAACCTGCATAACGAATTATGCAACAAACTTAGAAAAACAAAAAACATATGCAAAACACATACCTTGTTGAACATTGATACCAGTGGCATCCATGAGGCATCCTTCAAATCTCCCTGTAAGAAAAGTCCCATCCACATAAACTAATGGACAAAGGAAACAGTAACCATAAATGCATGCCTCGAAAGAAATAAAAAGATGAACAAACTTATTAGTGCTTGGTTCAATTTGGAAATCAATGAAACTGCCTTCGTTGGTACTTCGAATAACATCTATATACCACACAGATGCGAATACGACATGACATCATCACCAAAAACATCCTCATAAACTTTCTCTCTGCTATTGTAAGCTTGATAATATTCACATTGATACCATATTGACTTTTTAAACATTTCTAACAAATTAGAAGCTTTGAAACTTGGATCACTTTTGATATCGTCCTTGATCAAACTACAACAAAAAGACTACTGACTTTATACTGGAGTCTTTTATATCCCAATCCACAGTCATGACTATTAACAAATTTCTTAACTTTGAGCATCATGTTTTCATCATCAATAGCAGCAACCTTAAACTGCCAAGGGCAAGAATTTTTTTTGCAGTTCGCATAGAACCTACTAGGTTCATTCTTGGTAACAAGAAGAATCAGATCTAAGCGTTTTGCTAACATGAACAAGGAAACGAACAACAGCTTCTTCAGGTTCAATAACACACTAGAAGATCTACTACCACTTGTAGAAGCATTACTACCAACTTCAATATTCAAATCAAATCTCTTATGACCTTTACAGTGGCAAAGAGATGCAAAATAGCTAAGAAACACATCAGAAACTACTCGAAGAAGCTTGTTTCCGTCACTAAAAGAGAAAATGATATGGTGAGGAAACAAATGAGTCCACTTCTGGCAAACCAATATCTTCAAAAACTCGACAGTTGTGGTTATATCGACAGGATGAACTAAGAATTCATTCACATAATGAAGTACAACTAATGAACTAACAAATGACATTGTCAACCTACAGTATGCAAAAAATCAAAATGTTACGCAGCAAACTTATGAACAATTCAGAAAGTAACCTTCCAAATAAAAAACAAACCCTCCATATGTGTTTATACCAAAATTTGGTCGATGATGATTTCACTTAAATCGGTCTAGCTAATTGCATAAAAAAATTAAACCTAAAACGAATTCATTCATTCATTAATCACATCTAAAATTGAATTAAACCTAAAAATTCAATTGAAAATCAAATCAACAAACTCAAAGTTGAAAAGAAATCTACATCGATTACAGATGAGAATCTTACCTGAAGCTTATATTTTACCTGATCCAAAAATCGATTAAACCAAAAAGCTAATAAATCAGAACAAAAAACAAATAAGAATAAAAACGAAACTAAAATACTTCCTAGCTAGCAGAGATCCTTAATTGTATAAGAAAATCTCTGAAATATGTTTCCAAAACCATAAAAATAAAATAAATAAATAAAAACTTAAATCGCAGAGAATGTAGGTAGAATCAAGTAGAAAAAAAAGAAATCGAACAAGAAAAAGATTAGAATGGAAACGAACAAACCTATTGAAAGAAATTATGTTCATAAAGTAGCAAAATCCCCCTCTCAGACGAAGAAAAAACAAACTGAATTTCGACGAAAAAATCTCTCTCAGACGAAGAAGAAGGAAACCCTCACTCTAAATATGGAATATTATTTAGGGAAGAAAAAATAAAAGAAAACTGAATTTTGAATAAATATGGACTCGTGAGAAATTTTTGTTATAAAATGGAGTTGTTTCCTATATTCTGTTTTGAGTTGTTCATCGCATGCAGCAGTATCCGTCTCCCAGTTGATTGTAGACCCTTCTCAGGGTCTCATGAGGAAATAGTATATGAGTTAAACAGAATACGGTAGAAAATGTCTATAGGTGGGCCTGTGGGTAGGTTGTTCCCTATATTCTGTTTTGAGTTGTCAATTGCATGCATCTCCCAGTTGCTTGTAGACCATTCTCAGGGTCTCATGAGGAAACAGTGTATGGCAGGGTATCCATCTTTTAGCATATGATTATCTAACTTTCAGGCATATAAGAGCATTTTAGCATAGGATAGAGATGTTATTTTCTTCTATTTATTCGAACATTGTTGGCAGTTAACAGTTACCTACTTCCTTTGAGTAGCTTTAATTTTGACCTGGTAGATTACATGCGACCTTTGGAATTTGCTAAGATCATAAACAGACACGACTGGTTATCCATGTTCGACCAATTTTTTTGGCAATTTGATCATTTAAGCTATATATGTAATCACTCTTGTGATCTGTATATGGATACATGTGAAGTTTTCTTGCTTCAAACCGATTCTGAATTCAACAACATGAAACTGGTAGTTGTGATGAAACTTATCACAGATAGTAGCATGAGTATATCTCAGCATCATGTCTGAGCAGTCATACACGTGGCTACTGTCCAGTTAGAGAGGAGTATCTTGTATACTGAAAGTCACAGAGCTTCTTGTTGATATGCCTTGAATCATTTGTTTGCCGGAATATTACGGGGAGTCCGAGGGGCAGAGCCCCTCGGCGGTGGTCTCGCTATACATAATGTATTATGACTGGGATTGTTTTCCGCTTTCTAGTCGAATTAGGGTTTATTTCTTTGCCCTATATATATGCATACGTTGTACCTAGAGTAAGTATCTTTGGTATTCTGCTCAGCAATAAAACTCTGGTTTCTCTGCCGTGGAGGTAGCTAACGTAACAGTTAGTGAACCACGTTAAATTCCTGTGTTCTTTATCTGTTTATCGTTCTCGTTTGATCTCTCGTTATTTACAAATTTGTATCAGAGCGAGGTTCGATTTTCGCCGAGAACGATGTCCGGATCCATGATGAAGATCGACAGGTTTACCGGGAGAAATAGTTTTAGTCTGTGGCAAATCAAGATGCGGGCTTTGTTGAAGCAACAAGGTCTTTGGTTGCCGTTAGCTTCAGATAAGAACGGCGCAGATACATCCACCGCTGAGTATGCGACTATGGAAGAAAAGGCTCACTCTACGATTATGTTGTGTCTTGCGGACGACGTAACCACTGAAGTCGCAGATCAGGAAAAGGCCGCTGCTTTGTGGTTAAAGTTGGAAAGCCTCTACATGACGAAATCGCTGACCAACAAGTTGATGCTGAAGCAACGTCTCTTCAGTCTGCGCATGTCTGAAGGCACGCCTCTTAGAGATCACCTAGATCAAGTTAATACTATTCTGCTTGAATTGCGTAACATTGATGAGGTGGTGGAAGATGAGGATGCTGCCTTAATGTTGCTGGTGTCTCTGCCTCCGTCGTATGAGAATTTTAGAGAGTCTTTTATCCACGGAAAGGATACTATAACGCTCGAAGAG
>JAJJMC010020972.1:3173149-3187464 GCA_023531435.1 Papaver californicum | reverse complement strand
ATGAATATTTATGTGATGGAACGATTGCAAAACAGTAAAGAAAAAAACGAACAAAACGATTTTTTTCACATATATTCTTATTTATTACGTATGGATATCATCACGAATAAGCTAAGCTAATGTTTCTTATTTTAGGAATAAAATCATGGGTAAAACAAAAAAAATGATAGATATTTATAAAATTAAAAAATTTATTATTCCAAGAAAATTGATAAATTCCGTGTATATATAGGGGATAAAACTCATCCGCATTTCAATATCTTTTTGGGAATTTTAGGCTCATGCCCCTTTTTTTCTTCTTATTCTTAGGCCCAAAAGATTTCAGTGTTTCTGCCAGATCCAATTTTTTTTTTCAAATTATTAAAAGTACGGAAAAGTACAGTTATACCCCCAACAGCTATTCAGCAATTCAAATGGGAAAAATTCTTCTCTTCTTCTCCTCTCCTCTCCTACTTTTTCAGTTACAAAAATCACAACCGAGATTAAAGAGAAATTTCTCCAAATTTTATTCTCTAATCAACCCTAGAAATTCCCTTATCTCAATCGAACAAATTCCTCTCTGTATTAAACCCTAGAAACAAATTTAGTTCAAACAATGGAGGAATCGTCATCACAATCATCGTCTAAGAAGAAACGAGTCAGTAAAAAAGGTAAATCAAGTAAGAAACCCTAGTTTAATTGCTTCTACTTTTACATGCAACTTTCCTAGTTTTGATTTAATTATTAAAAAAAAATTTCAACTTTTGGACCTAGCAGAAAAAGAAAGGGATTTGAAGAAAAGAAAAATCAAGAAAGTTCTTGGTGAGATTTTCTTTCTTCAATTTTTTTCGTTTTCATACAAATTTGGTTTTTGTTTTCGATTTGATTTTTAACTTTACCTGGTACCAGGCTACCAGCTGAAAATGACACAAAAGAAGAAAATGAAGACAATGATAGTGATATACTAATAAAGGAGATGGTGAAAACAAAAAAAAAGAATGATGGTGATCAACAGATAAAGGAGATCAGAGCAAAGAAAAAGAATGACCCTCCTAATAAGTGAGGGAGAAGATGAATCAGAGGAGGAAGAAGATGAAAAAAAGAATTATGAGCCAGAGAATGATGAAGAGGATGAATCTAATCATAATAAAAATGATGAATCTGAGCATGATCAAAAGGATGAAGGTGAGAATGATAAAGAGGATGGATCTGAGGAAATTGAAATAAATTATGAAATGATTGAAGAAGCACCCATAGATCATCTGAAGAAAATGACAACAAAGAAGAAACAAATAATACTTGAGAAGTACCAGAAGAAGAAAGGTATGTATGATAAGGTTTAATTGTGTCTTTGTATGATTGTTTCGTGTGATTGTGTTGAAGTCAATGTTGATGTGAATTTCATTTGTTAATGTTAATTTTGATTTGTTTCATACTACCAAGATGAAAAGGAGAGAAAGAATCGGAAAAGGAAAAGAGAGAAAGGGAAAAAGCCAATGATTGTGAATAAACAAAGTGAGACATTAGCTGGATCTTTCTCAACAACAGTTTGTTCAGTTGTTGACATCTCAACATTTATCTGAACAACAGTTGGAATCTCAACATCCTTCTCAACATATTTCTCAACAACAGGTGGAGTTGGTGTAATATGCAGATTAAAAAAGTTGGTGGTATCTCTATCTCCAACTTCTCCATCTATCTCTTGTGTTTCAAGTTGACTTGTAGTTTGGTCTTCACTATCTCCAACCATTATGACATTGGTCTGTTGGGTAGGTGTTTTAAATGAAGACAACACATCAACAACTCCAACGCCGGCCAAGAATTATTCTTCACACGCTTCAAGTACCTCTTGTGTTGCTGGTATAATTGGAGTTGTTTTCTCTTTCTCAAGAAGGTTTGTTTCATTATCATCAGCAGGACTCACAGATTTTTCGAACTCCAAGAACTTAAAAGTTGATGATTAGAGTCCTTGGATGAAAGTTTAGTCTTCAGCCTTTCCAAGCCTTATCACTTATGGAACAAAATTTTATGTAAGTGCTTCAATTGAAGATGTCACATCAACAAGTGTTCCATTCCTTGGCAAAGTTTCACTAATTGGGACACTAGTATCACCTGATGATCCCACCTGCAACTCTATGCCTGATTTATGCAGCAACCTCTTCACAAAATCATGCAATTCATAGTTGAACTCTTCCTTAGTATTTATCTTGTCTTCCAGGCTATTTTTCTTGTCTTTCAACATAGTTTCTATTATCTTCACCTTTTTATCTGTTGAACTATTTTCTTCTTCTTCCATAACTTGCAACAAAACTTGAAGTGCTTTTACATTCTCATATTTGTTATCTTAAAGTCGCATTGTAATGGCAGTGAATACTGATGTTTTGATCTTGATGCTCTAGGATTGCAAAGTTCTAACTCCATTTCACTGTAATGGCAGTGAATACTGATGGCAGTGAATACATAGCAGCATAAAAAATTATGCAAGAAAAACTAACTGCATAACCTGTTATGCAACAATTTTAACTGGTGCATAACAGGTTATACATAGAAAAAAACTACATTACAAGTTAATTATAGCCGAGATGATGATGCAACATAGCTTTATCATCATCTAATGTCTCACTTTGTTTATTCACAATCATTGGCTTTTTCCCTTTCTCTTTTTTCTTTTTCCGATTATTTCTCTCCTTCACTCCAACTCCACCTCTCATGAGCGGTTTCTCATAACTGCTCAAATGTCTTTTAGTTGGTGGTCTCCCTGGTGGCCTCCTAACATCAGGTGCATTGATGATGTCCTCTCCTTCATAAACTTCGGGCCTATTGTAGTTCGAAATAGGATGAATCGCATGGATGTAGGAATTATTATAGTACGCAGTAGTGAAACCTGGATCAACAAAATCATATGGATTAGATCCAGACATTATTATTGAAGCAAAATCATGAACACATGGGAACCCGTTTACGCACCATCTCTGAAAGGTACATGTCTTGCGCTCCAGGTTAACACAGTGAGAACTATCCTCGCCCTCGACTTCATAAGCATGAACAATAGATCCAATTACCATCCAGGTTACACCCTCATCAACAAGACTCTTTATCTTAACTTCATTCTTTGGTGTGAGTATTGTGTTGAAACTGAAACCAACGTTCCTCCTTAGCGACATCAACTCCATCACCTTCTTCCGTACCTGATCAAGAAGAGCACAAACATGCATCTTCTTGTGATACCTAATCCAACTATGAAAAGATGCATCAAGACATGAAGCTGTCCTCCCATACCTACAACCCTGAAAATAGGCATTTGACCAGCACTCATGAGGAATAACTTCAATATAATTTGCAACCCATCCACAACCAAGACCCCTAATGGTTGCGATAGCAGTGTCGTAACCTTTAGGACTAAGAACATATGTAGTAGCCTAAAAATCATCAAGAAAAACACCATGCCTATCATCAGAAAAATTAATTGGCAATTTTTGCTTAAGATGATAATAGCTGTAGCTGTGAAAAGAGCTAGGAAAAACAATTTGAATGGCTGCCTTTATTCCTTCCCCACGATCAGATAAAAATGTGATTGGCCTATTATCAACAACTTGCTTCAAATTATTCATGAACCATTCCTAGTTATCATTATCTTCACCAGGGACTAAGGCCATGGCTAAGAGAAAAAACTCTGCAAATAACAAAAGGAAACATGTTTCAGAAAAATAATAATAAAAAAAACTGAAAAAAACACTGCATAATAGAGTATGCAGCTAAAACAATGGCTGCATAACGTATTATGTTGATAAAGTAACTGATGCATAAAGTATTATGCATCTATGAAATATCTGCATAATGTATTATGTTGGTCCAAAAGACTGCATAATAGGATATGTAGCTAACACAAAAGGACACATAACGTATTATGCTGAGGAAAAAAATTGTTGCAAAACTTATTATGCATGTGAGAATAATATGTATTAACGTATTATGCAGGTAGAAAAAGCTTGATAATATTCACATTGATACCATATTGACTTTTTAAACATTTTTAACAAATTAGAAGCTTTGAAACTTGGATCAATTTTGATATCGTCCTTGATCAAACTAGCAACAAAAAGACTACTGACTTTATAATGGAGTCTTTTATATCCCAATCCACAGTCATGACTATTAACAAATTTCTTAACTTTGAGCATCCTATTTTCACCATCAATAGCAGCAACCCTAAACTTCCAAGGGCAAGATTTTTTTTTTCACTTCGCATAGAACCTACTAGGTTCATTCTTGGTAACAAGAAGATTATACCCAGACTTAAGCTCATATTTCTTCGTTGTAATCTGCACTTCTGTTATACCCACCAAAAAAATTTCACCAAGCATTGATTCCCAACCATCAAATCTAAGCGTTTTGCTAACAGGAACATAACCATCCTCAAGGAAACGAACAACAACTTCTTCAGGTTCAATAACACACTAGAAGATCTACTACCACTAGTAGAAGCATTACTACCAACTTCAACATTCAAATCAAAGCTCTTCTGACCTTTACAGTGGCAAAGAGATGCAAAAGAGCTAAGTAACACATCAGAATCCACTCGAAAAAGCTTGTTTTCGTCGTTAAAAGAGAAACTGATATGGTAAGGAAACAAATGAGTCCACTTCTGGCAAACCAATATCTTCAAAAACTCGACATTTGTGGTTATATCGACAGGATGAACTAAGAATTCATTCTGATAATGAAGTACAACTAATGAACTAACAAATGACATTGTCAACCTACAATATGCTAAAAATCAAAATGTTACGCAGCAAACTTATGAACAATTCAGAAAGTAACCTTCCAAATAAAAAACAAACCCTCCAGATGTGTTTATACCAAAATTTGGTCAATGATGATTTCACTTAAATCGGTCTAGCTAATTGCATAACAAAATTAAACCTAAAAGAATTCATTCATTCATTAATCACATCTAAAATTGAATTAAACCTAAAATTCAATTGAAAATCAAATCAACAAACTCAAAGTTGAAAAGAAATCTACATCGATTACGGATGGGAATCTTACCTGAAACTGATATTGTACCTGATCCAAAAATCGATTAAACCAAAAAGCTAATAAATCAGAACAAAAAACAAATAAGGATAAAAACGAAACTAAAATCACTTCCTAGCTAGCAGAGATCCTTAATTGTATAAGAAAATCTCTTAAATATGTTTCCAAAACCATAGAAATAATATAAAAAAAACTAAAATCGCAGAGATAGGTATAATCAAGTAGAAAAAAAAAAGAAATCAAATAAGAAAAAGATTAGAATAGAAACGAACAAACCTATATAAAGAAATTATGTTCATAATATAGCAAAATCCGCCCCTCAGACGAAGAAAAAACAAACTGAATTTCAACGAAAAACTCTCTCTCAGACGAAGAAGAAGAAGAAGAAAACTCTCACTCTAAATATGGAAGGTTATTTAGGGAAGAGAAAATAAAAGAAAACTGAATTTTGAATAAATATGGGCTCGTGAGAAATTTTTATTGAAAAAATGGATACGCGCCTTAAGTTTTCCGGGCGTGGGTTTGTGAAGGAAAAAACAGGAAAAAAATATATATAATAGTAGATTTTACTATTTTCTTTTGTTTTCCATGGTGGGCCAGAATTCCAATAGGACCCGTTGTTAACTACAGGGAAAAAAAGTCCAACATTCTCCTTTTTCAAGATTCAGTTGGGGAACCGGTTTTCAATTGATCGTGTTAGGGGACCTTGGATTTTGACCCATTTTTTTAACCCTATATGACATATATCTAAGCTCTAGATCTAAACGGTGAATTATTTGGGGTCCATAATAGATCCCAACTTAACCACAATAGCCTAGTACCAATATAACACGTAGATGAGATTATTTTTTTTGTGTTAATATCCGGAGTCTATCTAGCATTTTTGGTTTTTAAGTTCATTTTTTTGGACTGTGCGGCAAGAATCGTCCATGGACATTTATTAAGAACTTGAGAACAAAAATGAGTCAATATGGACAGAGTTTTTAAGGAGCACTCTTAATAACACCGTTGTATATATCGGCCCATATTATTGGTTTAGAAGGCTGATATAGGGGCTCCAACATCAATAGAGGGGCTCCAATAATAAGATGAAATAGGGACACTATGAAGTAAAACTGAAAAACCCCTTATCCATAATTCTTATTAAATACCCAAACTATCCCTGATTATCAATGTTAATTACATTAATTAGTTAATTAGATTAAGCTAATCATGATTAATTAAACATAAAATATTTCTTAATCAAATTTTTAGGATCAAATTTTTTTTTGAATTTGTGTTTGGTGGGAAGAAAAACTTGATGAAATTTAAGAAAATTTTATGGGTTTTTTTTTTAAGCCCTAGATTTTGATTCAATAAACCATAGTGGCATTTAGATACCTCTAGATTAAACTCTTGATCTTTGTAGATGAAATCACGATTTGAAAGTTTGATTTTTTGTGATTCAGAGAAAGTTACGGTTTGGTTTCATGTCGAACCCAACCGTAACACCAAGAACATCCATACTTACGGTTGGGTCTTGTTGAAAACCCAACCGTAACTGGAAGAAAATGAAGAACACCATCTTTTTCCCATGTTACGGTTGGGTTTTAAACCAGACCCAACCGTAACTTAAAGAACAATGATGAACCCAATTTTTCCCCTAGTTACGGTTGGGTTTTAAACCAGACCCAACCGTAAGTTGAAGAAATTGATGAACCACATTTTTCCCATAGTTACGGTTGGGTTTTAAAGGAAAAACCAACCGTAACTTATCCTTAGGAGAATTGATTTTTTTGGTTAATTTTGAGTTTTAAAAAGCAAAATTTTGAAATAATTCAATCATTTTTTCTAGATTGAAGGTAAATTGGGTGTTTGAAACAAAGAAAAAACGAAAAAAACACAAATTAGATAATCTAAATTTGTGTTATCCAATAGAATTTACGGTTGGGTTTTGGCTTATAACCCAACCGTAACAGTTCTGATAATTTATATTCCATTTTCAACACATATTTACGGTTGGGTTTTGCCTTAAAACCCAACCGTATCCAGTTGAATTTACGGTTGGGTTTGGCTTATAACCCAACCGTAACATATTCTGTTAATTTTTGTTTCAAGTTCAACACAGAATTACGGTTGGGTTTTGCCTTAAAACCCAACCGTAGACAAGTTGTGGTATTTGTACAAAATGTATTACGGTTGGGTTTAGTTATCGGACCCAACCGTAAATTGTCCTATTAACTGTTTTTTGATTTTCAATATACTCCAAATTGGGTTTAAAACACAACTTTGTAACTTATTCCTTGTATTGTAATAGATTTAAAGTAGTACATTAAAGGAAATAAACGATTGGAAACGAAATACAATAGAACATTGGATGATTACACTTAAGCACTTAAAGATAATGGCGAAAATCAAACACCCGACTTGTTTCCATAATACGATAGCAATCTGTATGCTTGAACTCCTCCCCATATTTGATTCTATATTGCTCCATAGCCAACACATTCTGAAAAAAGACAAATCAATTATAAGTTTGAATTTTAGAAATCTCTTTTTAATTAACGATTTATTAATCGACAAACTTACTCTTTCCACACCGTTCTCATAGGGATTTGCTTCGAATCTAGCTTTCATTTCTAGTTTTAAGTTGTTCATGCATCGATACAACGTCTCAAACCGTCTCTTGATGGCTCTCCACGTAACCCAAGGGTTTACATTCCCATGTAATGCCGCAAACATTCGAAATACACGATTCCACCATTCATCGGTATCAAAACCCTCATTCCAATTTTGTTGGGAAACAACGTTGTTATTGTTGTTATAGAAGGCTCTATCATAAGCATGCTCTACCATCGTATGCCATGCTCGAACAATTGCAACATCTTCATCATTCGTGTATGTATTTACCATTTTTAGTGGTTGAAAGGGTATGGTGAGAATAATGAGAAAGTGTATAATTATAATGAGAATGAAAGGGATAGAGAATAATGAGAAAGTGACAAGTAAAGGTTTCTTTTTATAGGGAAAAAGTCACCAACGGGTAGATTTTTGAAAAAAAAAACCGTTGGAATTGTGTATTTTGAGAGGACGTAAATTCAGAAATTTTGAGATTCCCGTAGAATTTACGGTTGGGTTTGTGGTCCAAACCCAACCGTAACATATGATGAGGTGTTTTTACAATTTATTTACGGTTGGGTTTAGTAATCGAACCCAACCGTAAAATGATATTTTGAAATGTAGTTACGGTATGGTTGAGTAACCTAACCCAACCGTAACTTCTAGTGTTACTGTTAGTGTATATTTTACGATATTGTTACGGTTGGCTTTTTCCTTGAGACCCAACCGTAAGAAAGTTTGGTGTTTGTTCAATTTTTTGTTACGGTTGGGTTTAGTAATCGAACCCAACCGTAAATATGAATTTTTAGTATGGATTCTAGTTACGGTTGGGTTGAGTCATGGAAGCCAACCGTAAGAGAAGTTTTTAAGACAAAATTAGTTATGCTTGGGTTTAGTTCATTTTCTTATGAAATACCGTAGTTGTAAAAAACCTTATTTTTAACATTAAAGGAAGAACTAAATGAAACGAAATACAGTAGATCATTAGATGATTAAACTTAAACACTTAAACACTTAATCATAACGGCGAAACTCAAGATATAAACTATGTTCCAAGATACGATAGCAATCTGTATGCTTGAACTCCTTCCCATATTTGATTTTATACTGCGCCCTAGCCATGACATGCTGAAAAAAATAAATCAATTATAAGTTTCATTATTTTAAAAAAAAATTGGGAAGAAAGAACCATTTATTAATTGACACACCTACTGTTTCCACATTGGTTTCGTCGGGAAATGCTTCAACTCTCATTTTCATTTCCAGTTTTAGGTTTTCCATTTCTTCATACAACGCCTGAAAGCGTCCCTTGATGTTACTGATCGTCCTCCGATATCTATTCCCGTGTAATGCCACAAACATTTCAAACACACCCTCCCACCAAGAATCGTCCTCCTGACAGTCCATCCAATTTTCAGCTATATCAACGTTTCTATTGTTGTTATAGAAGGCTCTCTCGTAAGCGTGGTCTATCATCGTAACCCACCCTCGAATAATTGCAACATCTTCATCATTCGTGTATCGAACCATTTTAAATGGTTGAAAGGGTATGGCGAGAATGAGTTGGAAAGTCTAGAATTATAATGAGAATGAAAGGGATAGAGAATAATGAGAATTATAAAAGGAAATGTTACCTTTTATAGGGAAAAAATTCCCAACGGCTAGATTTTGAAAAAAAATAACCGTTGGAATTGTAATTTTTTTGTGACTATTGAGTGATAATTTACGGTTGGGTTTTGGCTTAGAACCCAACCGTAATATCTTATTGATTTTTGTGCAAATTATATTACGGTTGGGTTTTGGCTTAGAACCCAACCGTCATTTTTAGTGTTAGTTTTAGTGCGATGATCATTTACAGTTGGGTTATCTAATGTAACCCAACCGTAAAAAATATGTTATTTTATTGCAAATTATGTTACGGTTGGGTTTAATTATGTTACCCAACCGTAAACATAAGTTTTTAATTGGAATTTTATTTACGGTTGGGTTGTTTATTGAAACCCAACCGTAAATGATCATCTTCGTTTCATATATTCTTCATTTTTTATGGTTAAATCAATCTTGTATTTGTTTTGTGTTGGTGGGAAAAGTGGAAGAGAGATAAGAGAGTTTTAACCCAAAATTTTGAAAACACCAAAATGAGTGATTCTAGTGGCAAATTTGTGGAGTGTGAATCCTTGTATGATTGCCAAACTAAATTCTACATACCCATTGAGGGAGACCCAACAATGTATGATTATTTGGATGGTAGAGAGGTTTTAAGTGTAAGTTGTGATGGTGAAACTAAAGCAAATGGAGATATTAGTCGTCAAAGTGAAGATACAACTGCTGAGAATAGTCAGGTATGATTCTAACTTATTCTCTTTTTCATTTTTTGGAGATATTTAAGGAACTGAAGTGCATAAAATTTTTTTTTTTTTGTTACAACAGTATAGTTACGGTTGGGTTTCCTCAACAAACCCAACCGTAAGTATCCATTTGTGTTTCTGGAAAGTACCGTTTTACAGTTTTTCGGTTGGGTGTTTACCACAAACCCAACCGTAACTTATTACGTGCATGGGTATTTACTGCACTTGTTACGGTTGGGTTTTGGCTGAAAACCCAACCGTAACATTGGGTTGATTTCTTTCCTTATATTACGGTTGGGTATGACGATATTACGGTTGGGTATGACGATATTACGGTTGGGTATGACGCTATTACGGTTGGGTCCGATGCTTCTAACCCAACCGTAAACTTATTGGTTTTAGTGTTTTTTCTGACGCTTGGGCTTGATCTTTTTTGTTCAGGTCTCGGTTGTACCTCAACCAATGTATGATCAGCCTCCTCCAAATGATATTGAAACTATAGATACTACGGATCACTATTTGAACGACCTGGTAGGTTATAGATAAGTTGTTAATCCCTATCGATAATTGTCATAATGCCATTTTTTTTAACCTAACTTTATGTTTTTGGACCATGTAGACATGGGATAAAAAAGAAGATGCAAAGAAGTGGGCTACAGAACATGGGAAACTCATCATGTGTGTGCTTGTTTGTAACAACCAACAAAAACACAACCGCTTTCAAATGGTTTGTGAGTGTAGTGGACAATACACAAGACATGCAAAGAAGGGTACTGAGTATGTACCAAAGACGAAGATCAAACGAAAAACTTACACTAAGAAGACGGGATGTCCTTTCAAACTTCAATTTCATAAGAACAACGAGAATAAGTGGTTCTTGTCTACAGTTGTATGCGGTCGTCACAACCACCTACCACCAGAGACTTTGTTAACGCATCCTTCTATGGCCCGGCTTACCAAGGAAGAAAAGCTCATCGTAAACGATATGACGGATAAGCGTTTGAAACCCAGTGATATACTCGGGCACTTGAAGAATATAAACTCAAATAATGTGTCTACGTTGGAGAAAATCTACAACGCCAAAGCCAAGTTGAAGCGTGAGAAATGGGAAGAAAGGGACCCGATCCAACAACTTTTGTACTTGGGGGAGACAAAAAACTACACCATGTTTCACGAAGAAGATGAAAATAAACAAATTAAGCATATTATATTGGCTCATCCCGAGTTTATAAAGTTAGCACGGTGCTCCCATCAAGTGCTTATGATGGATTGCACGTACAAAACTAACAAGTATGACCTCCCGTTTTTGAATGTTGTAGGGCAAACTTCTACCAAGTCCTCGTTTAGTGTTGCCTTTTGCTTCTTGAGAAACGAGCTCGAAGAAAGCTATGTGTGGGCATTGGAACAAATTAAATTATTCTACGTTGAAGGTTATACCCCTAAGGTAATTATAACCGACAAAGAACAAGGCTTGATGAATGCTATTGCAAGGGTATTTCCAGATGCTCATCATCTTCTTTGCACGTTCCACTTGTGGAATAATATTCAAATCAAGTGCAAAACGATTATTCGGCCAACAAAGAGAAGCGAGATGGAGAGAATTAATAAATTGCCGGTATCAGAATAAGAAGCGGCCAAAGAAAAATTCAAGGAGGATGACAAGTTGGCGGAACTAAAATGGGCTAGTTTCCAGACTGAATGGGATTCTTTGACATGGTCTATCACCAAGGAAGACTATGAAGAAAATGTTCGTATGTTATGCTTGCATTGGAGTAATTATCCAAAAGTTGTGAACTATTTGATGGACAATTGGTTGAATCCCCACAAAGAGAAGTTTGTAGCGGCGTTCACAAACCAATATAGGCACTTTGACAACCAAGCTACAAGTACCGTGGAGTCATCTCACAACAGAATGAAGAAGAAGCTTCATAATTGTGATGGTGGGTTTGTTACGGTCTTCGAAGCGATGCACGATTATTTTGTCCGTGACCTTGACAGAGTTAAGGAATCTTTTGAAAAAAGCCTTTCTAGAAAATACGTCAGCTATAAAGACGAACCATTGCTCCAAAGTATTTTTTTATAAGGTGTCGCATTGTGCTATTGAGAAGATAATGTACGAAATAAAGCACTATAGATTGGGCAACTTACACGGAGAAGAAGAGTGTGTTTGTCCTAACATGTCAAGTTTGGGACTTCCCTGCCGGCATATGATGCCCAAGTACGAAGAAGACGGTGTGATCCCAATTCAAGATATTGATCCGTTTTGGCAACAATTGTCTTTCGATGAACCAATCGTCGAGCAAGATTTTGGTGCATCGTTTGCCGACACCCACGTTGGAAAGGCTATAGCTAAGAAATACGATACATTAAATAAGGCGCAAAGGCAAATTTGGTTGACAAACTTGAGTTACTTCGTGTTTCCGCACACAAGGTACTCTGTCAAGGAACCAATTAGAGGGAAGAGAAAAGGTAGGCCTTCTACCAAAGAATCGAGGGCCGTGGGACGGAAAAAAGCTAGGGAATTGCATGAAGAATCAAAGAAAAGAAACCCTTGTGCATTTGAGCATTTGCAAAATGAATATGAAGCAGAGGATGAGAAGGAGGACGATGCTCAACGAAAAATAAGTCGAACGGAACAAAGGGGACCAAGTGTAGTAGATATTAAAGGAAAGGGTCCCGCGGTTCCCACTCAAGATAGTTCAACAATTGAACTTGGTGCCAAGGGAAAAGTACCTCCACACCCAAACTCAATAAGAGTAAGTATGAAGGAATTAGCAAGAAGAAAAAAAAGAGTTAGTATGAAAGAATTAGCAAGAAGAAAAGAAAAACTTAAAAGCAATACATTAGTAGTTGAAGAGCCATATACGATCCGGATTGCAAGAGGATTGATGCAATTTCCATCTAACTGTTTAAGAAATGAGAATGGCAAAATCGTCCGAACCGAGCAAATTATTTATGAAAATTATATGTCATCGTTCCCAGCTTTTTTTCGTCCCTACATAAAGGCCACCGACGATGTTGCCGGTGATGGTAATTGTGGATACCATGTATTCATCGAACAAGTTGGACCATTTAGCGGAGCAGCAGGGTTGAGTATGGACGAAGTAACTTTTGTAAGGCATAAGTCAGCGGTTGAACTACGCTCTTACCCAGATATATACAAGCCAATGATGTGTGCATATAGAGACGAAGAGTCGTTGTTAAACGAGGAGTTCATTGCTCTCGAAAGGCGTTTAATAGGCAATAAGAATTGCACTAGTGAGTATTGGATGAGCATGCCAATATGTGGCCAAATCCTTGCCAACGCTTTTAATTGCGTCATCCATTATATCTCAAATGGATATTGTTTAACATTTGCACCAACAAGATCAACATTTGTCGAACAATTGGCAAATAGAAGATGTGTGATTGGGCTGGTGCAGAACTGCCATTTTGTTGGTCTAAAGTTGAAAGAAGGAAGTCCATTACCCCCTTTACAGGATGGGTACGACGGTGATATCGCCAAGTCTTGGTGTCACAGATTCAAGCACAATTTCGAACTCTGGAAGGCATTAAAACCCTCACCGACATTTCAATTCATATCATTTGTTTCTGAGTCGGAGTCAGAATGTTAATATGTATGTTGGAGGAATCATAATATGAATATAGTTTTTTGGAATATAAAAATTTGAACTATCATATGTGTTACTACAAAATGTTTCCAGGTTTACGGTTGGGTTTTTAGTAACACCTCATCATCGGTTTCACCCCTAAGTCGTAGTTGACCAATAATACGAACTAATGCCATAAATTCTTCTACGTATCGGTGTATAGTGTTATACCGACAAATCAACTTGACGTGATCACGGTTATAAGGGTTGCCGGTTTCAGAACAAAAGTTTTCATGGATTGTTTGCCAATAACTCGGACTCGTTATACCACTTTGCCTTCTTTCTTCTCCTCTTTTTGGAAAACATAATACATAGTTGCGGCAAATACTTAAATCTTCTTCCAAAGAAAAATCTGGATTTTTAATGCCAGGTTGACCCATGTTCCACTATGTTGGAGATGATTGTTGTAACATAAAGGTTTATTTTTGAAAAAAATGGATGGAAAGGATATGTACTCAATTATTCCACTTATAAACAAGAAGTATAACGGTTATATTTTGAAAAAATAGGTCGTACAAGGTTTGAACGGCTGTATTTGAAAACCCAAAAAAAATATAATTCAAAAACGACCCAAAACTTTCCACAAATAGAAATTACGGTTGGGTTTTGAAAATAACCCAACCGTAATATCATAGGGGAATTATGTTTTAAGGTCTTAAACCTTACGGTTGGGTTTTCAGCAAAAACCCAACCGTAACCTATG
>JAJJMC010020972.1:3154577-3173139 GCA_023531435.1 Papaver californicum | reverse complement strand
CCAGTAGAATTTACGGTTGGGTTATGGCTGAAAACCCAACCGTAATACCCTAGGGAATTTATGTGTTAAGGTCATAAACCTTACGGTTGGGTTTCCAGCCAATACCCAACCGTAACATTATTCTTTCATATAAACGGTTGGGTTTTCATCAAAAACCCAACCGTAAAACTGTAGTATAAAAATGTGACAGTTTTACGGTTGGGTTTTGGCTAGAGACCCAACCGTAAACCTGTCTTATTTTTCATTTTGCCAGTTTTACGGTTGGGTTTATTTCTGATACCCAACCGTAATAATAATGTGACTGGGTATTTTTACCGGAAAAATATAAGTTTTTTGGTTTCCAACTTCAAATAACTGGTAACTAAATTTTGGCGACTGATTTTTCATTTCACGTCCATGTTAAATTCAAATTTCAAATCTAACTTCACAACTAATTCACACATACGTTAAACTTTGTTGTCCATAGACATAGAGTTAGGGAGAATGAGGAGGTGTAGGTCGATGACTTTGACGAGCTCTTTTTTTGCTCCTAACATTACGATGAGCAGCACCGCCACGAGTACGAGCTCCAACACGACCGCCTCGAGTACGAGCACCACGTTGAGCATCCCCGGCTTCATCATGTGTCTCTTCATCCGATGCTTGGGGCTCTCTCCTAGTAGTACTCGCATCTGTAGTCGCGCCTCTTGTACTGAGTCTACTCCTCTTTAAAGTCCGTTGCACATCCTCAACTTCATGATGAACCTCCCTAATCAAAGCTTGGACTTGGTCACGCGTCCTCACATCAATTGTGCTTAGGCATGGATTAATAGAGTCCGCCAATGCAACGGCTTTCTTTTTCTATTCACATATGGAAATTAAAGTAGGATCAGTGTTTAATAATAAATCTTAAAAATATTAATAACAAAAATAATGTACGTACCAAATTGAAATATGCCTTCTTCCAGAAACCATCTCCTGTGTTGATTGCCAGAGTCTCCGGATCATTGTTAATGATAGTTGGATGACTAAAATGGCGATACCAATCCAAGTAATCTCCTGCAGCCTCTTTTGTGCCCGGAGAGGGAGTTAACTCATTCCTTTGGACTTGGTATTTCGGATCATTGCGGTTATTCCAAACCGCGACTGAAGGCGTTGGCTCATAGTTTAACACGATGTTTGGCCCTTCGATCATCGACCCATTCACACACAATTTAAACATTTCCAGTGTAACGGTTGTTTGGACGTATCCATATTGGCGGAGAGTTCGCCGGGGGTTGGACATCACGTACCCAAACGGATGATACAAAGGGCCGTTGTAGCCTGCCACGTCCGACAATCGTCGTAAATCTTCAACATGTCCATCACCCTCTATGCTAATCTTCACATAAGGATCGAAAACAACATCTTCGACCGTGAAAGCATCAATTTCTTTTCTCATCTTTGCTATGAGCATTTCTTTATATTTTGCCTGCGTCCCGGTGAAGACGAATTTCTTTCCCGTAGGTCCATTAACATCAACGCTTGTTTGAGGTGCCAGTCTGGGAAAGTGATCGTATACCCATGCCTATAAAGATAATTAATATTAATATAAGAAAATGAAAAAAAATAAATTAAAATTGAACATTCAAATTCAAACAATAAATTACCTGAAGCAGACCGGTATTACCGGCAATCTCAGTTCCCCTGACCCTCGAATCTTTTCGAAGGTTAGCAAGTAGGTAGGCCAGGGTGGCAGTTCCCCACGAGTATTGATGGGTCATCCCGAGATCACCCTGAAGCCATTGTAGATACTGGACGTTCAAGTGTATATAGCAGAGCATATATAGCAGATAAGCTCTGGCTGTTCGAATGGCTCTGGTGTCATCTATGACGACCCCAGCCATTTCCAACTTCGCGGTCCCTCCAAACTTCTCCCATAGTGACCGCAGCAATATTTTCTTGCTCATGTATTGAACTTTCTTCTTTGGCATCCCCGGTTTATCTCCAGTCACCAATTTAAATTCCGATTCAGCTTCGGTCTTCTCCCATCCAAGTGTTTCTTTGACAAGTGCATAAATATCACTCCAGGACATGTTGTTGTCAAAACCCTCAAACACAGATTTACCTTCCACCTCCAGCCCTAGAATTGAGTGGACATCATCCGGCGTTATAGTCATTTCGCCGAATGGGAGATGAAACGTATCGGTCTCAGGCCAATAACGTTCCCTGAAGGCTGCGCAGACGACGCTGTCATACTCCCACATTGAATTTGTAATTCCGGGAGCTAACCCGGTACCATTTACAAGAATTTGTACAGCCGTACATTCTTCAGTTAAGGGCCAATGTTGTGCCCTTTGACGAACCAATTTCTTGATCGCCTGTGTATGATCCTACGAAGAATAAAAAAAAATTTGTTTTACTTACACAAGTTAACAAACCAAAATTTAACAGAATAAGAGAAGTGATTAGAATAATACCTTGGTCGCTGCAACATTGGCAGCCCATGAATGGGGATAACCAAATAATATTGCTGATTTGTCTCGGGCCTCACCCCATAGTCCTCCATTCCTCCTCTTAGGCCACAGTTGAGGTTCGGCCTTTTCTTTGGGAATTTCTTTGGCAACCACCCTTTTCTTTGCCTTTTCTTTTCTAATTTCTTTACCTTTGCCTTGAGGGACATGTTGTTCTCTGTCCCCCTCTTCTTCTTCTACTTGTTGCTCTTGTGGTGGTTCTCTAATCACAAGAGAACCTCTGGGTGTTGGTAGATCACCCAAGCCTTGGAACACATTATATTCCTCTTCTGCAATTTGAGGATCACTACCACCACCTACCTCAAAAGAGGGATTATGGGTCTTGCTCACGCCTCTCTTCTCAACCCCTAAATGCTTTCCGTGGCGAGGGGTTGGAGTGTGAGAAATAGGTGTTAAATTATTACCCCTTTTATTCTTCCTACAACACACAACCAATACAAGTTAGATAATTTCCAAGCAATTCAACTTCAAGTAAAAAAAATTGACTACACAGGAAAATTTACGGTTGGTTTTTTGAGAAAAACCCAACCGTAAATTTTCTTCCATATGTTACGGTTAGGTTTTAACAAAAACCCAACCGTAACATACATGTAACTGACTTGCATATCATTTTTACGGTTGGGTTTTTCTTAAAACCCAACCGTAAAACAAAAACATAAATTTTAATGTGCGCAAATATTACGGTTGGTTTATTCTCAAAACCCAACCGTAAACTATATAAAAAAAATTATCCATATGTTACGGTTAGGTTTTAAGAAAAACCCAACCGTAATTTCTTACAAAAATTTTATGCAAACTAGTGTTACGGTTGGGATTTTCTCAAAACCCAACCGTAGAATGGTTTTCAAAAAATGGCGCAAATTACTTACGGTTGGGTTTTCTATTGAAACCCAACCGTAAAATCCTAAACTATTCATCTTCTTCCATTTAATTTACGGTTGGGTTTTGAAAATAACCCAACCGTAATACTCAAGAACACCAAATGTTACGGTTGGGTTTTAAAAATAACCCAACCGTAATACTCAAGAACACCAAATGTTACGGTTGGGTTTTGACACGGACCCAACCGTAATATCAACTGTGTCCAACATTTTTTCCCCAAAAACATGATCAAACATGCGAATAAATCAATTACAAGTTCTAAGAATAACATGGGTTTGATTCAATACCTTAGATACACCATTGTTGGATATTTCTCTGCTTGATTTTGCGAACGGTTATCGATTTCTTGTTGAATCTCTTGATTAGGTTGCCCTGAAAAGTGTTCATTGCCATCACTACTACCTTGAATTCCTTTAGTATGGTTCTTCATCTCGAATTGTTTTGTTGATTTTAATCGACGATGAATTTGCGAATCGGCGATGAATTTAGATGGGTTACGGTTGGCTTTTTCTTTGGTTTTGTTTTTGAAAGTTTTGAAAATTTTGGAAAGAAATTAAAAGAGTTTAGGTTTTAATTAGTAGAAGGGTAAAATGGACATTTAACTTTACCCCCTAGAACATCCCTTATCGTAAAATTGGGTCACCTTGGCTCAACTAGAAATCCCTCTATTGATATGGAAGCCCCTATATCAGGCTTCTTGGTTTAATCCCATAAGTGTCTATTTATTTATTTTTTACATTACGTTTATCTACGGTACAATTCACAGAATATTCATTAATGTTTTTTTTCTTTCTTTTCACACCTTTATTTGCAGCATAACCGATAATACTGGACCTACAGTATCATCATGAACCGACAAATTAGTCAGGAACGATTTTAGCCTACAGTTGACAAAGTTCAACTTTAGGCAGTAAAATAGCTGGGGCATGAAAATGTTGCCATCACTCTTAGTAAACAAGGAGGTAACACATAAATTTTATTTTATTAATAATACAAAACTTTCAATAGGGATAACAACATAAAAATAAACAATAACTCAAGGGCCTTATAGAGTTTTGACATATAAGTATTACACATGTACGAATGCTTTCTCGCTCCATATATGTTTTGAATTTTTCGTTTTCTTACCTGTTCACGCTTATTTTATTATTTTTTATTTTTTTAAACCAATCTTTATTTTTTATTTATCAAAAAATAAAATAAAAAATACATTTAGAAAACTTAGATCTGGTTGTAGGATAATACGTAAAAAAAAAAAACACTTGGACTAACGAGCTTAAAATGATAGATAAAGATTCGTGTGGAAAAACCGGCAGCCAAAGCATGTTAACTTGGTCAAACAACTATAGGACAACAATTTTAGCATGCGTTTCGGGTGACATCAATGTTACGGCCAACCCTAATTTTAATTTTATTCATTGTTAAAGTTATTGACAACCATAAACAAATTTGCTAATAAACCATGGAGCTCAAAATATTGATTCCTGATCATTGGGTTTTGATGGTGAGGTTTGGGTATCAATTCACTTAGGAGTGTACCAAATTTGGTATAAGATAAAACAGTTTTCGTCTTGTTTTATATGACTTTTGGTACAATCGCAAATGAATTGGTACTCATATTACCGGCCATTTTTCTTGTTGAAGAAGAAATATTACGTTATCAATAAGAATTTGTCAGATCCAGTAAAATCACAAAGAATAAAATAGTTTTGAACATCAATTGTTCCTGGTTTTGATATTATAAGTTTTTTTTTCTTTTTACTATTTATGAAACTTAACATACCTTGTGATTTCCAAAACCGATCTAAATCATCGGTAACATTAGATAAATCGACATTGTAGATTTTATAATTTAAAAACTTAGCCACTTACAACAAAATTTTACCTACAAAAGCTTTTAATTAATTTTTTTAAGGGTGTGTTTTAGTGGAAATAATATATAAAAGTGTGAAAACGTAAATCGTAAAGAATACGAGAGATCAAAATCGTATAATGTTAGTCTAAACGAAGTAAACGGACGTTTTAGCCTTGCTTCGGTCAGTGAAAATGAGAAGGGTTGATCTTGAGTACCTTCATATAGGAAAAATAACTTCATACAAGTATCTTTCATTGTTTTGCAAAACAATGATTAATCATTTTGGTCCAACGTATTTACGAAAACCAACCGAGGCAGACTAGAGAAATATTAAAGAAAAACTAGGAATAGAGCTTTCAATGAATGCTGGGTAGTCTTGAATGCATGCATTGGTATGGAATGTGTGCCCTACCTATTGGGCCAGTCAAATTAAATGCTATTACCCAAAACCAATTTCTATTTTGGAAGTTGTTGTTACTTATCATTGGTGGATATGGCACGTTTTTTTGGTCTTTCGGGTTCATAAAATGACATGTACAAATCATTTCTGTTTCAAAAGCTAAAGTATACCCCAAGTAAATTTCACAGTCAACGACAATCAATACACTCATGAGAATTATCTTGTGGATGGAATCCATCCAAAATGGTCAACCTTAGTTCAAGATAATTATCTTCAGCACCCACACACACCCGACGACTTGGTTCGTTCATTTAAGTGAAGAAAAATGGATTTGAGGAACGGGCTTTTGGAGTTCTAAAACGGAAGTTCGTTGTCATTTGTGGGCCATATCGTGGTGTAAATGCTCGCAAAACGCATAAGACTATGCTCACTTACATAATTATACATAACATGATAATTCAAGAAACCCGGTGTAATAAGATCTGAACTAACCATAATGATCAAGATCGAACGGGCGTACTTTTTAGTTTATGGAATATTAATTTTTAGTTTAAACATTCAATTGCTAATTTGTTTCAAATTTATTGTTTTGTTTAATATGAATTTTTAGTTTGTGTAATATTAATTTGAAACATGACTGTTTGCGGTTTTCACTTGATCGAGCGACCAAGAATCTACCGCTAACGACTCGTTTACCCAACGGTTCTTAATCGGTATCTTATATTCCCACACATCCCATTTTAAAATCACAAATTCTATTTTCCACTCTCACTCTAATCTATTTTGTACTCTCACCTTTTATACTCTCACTCTCCTGATATATATGGTTGATATGAGTTTACTCTTGATGAAGTTTTATCTTTTTGCAGAAACTATGTAAAATACTATCCGAAAAGGGGTGCAAAATAAGGGAAAAATAATTTAATGGCTATGAGTTATTGGAAGAACATTCATGAAAACTCCTGCTTTTGTACTGACACTGGTAATCCGAATAGCCGTAATAGAGCTGGGTTACTCTGTCGATATGTAATAATAATCAAAGAAGTTAATGAATTTAAAGTATTAACCAATAATATCAATCGATTTCGAATGTGACGTGAAATTGATGCAGAAGTTAAAGCAAAATCTTAAAAGGAATAACGAAGATGAAAATGATCAACTTTCATGTACTCATCTCATTTCGACATCCTTTAGGGAGATGACCAAATTCAAGCATTTTTTAGAAGGAATTAATCTATAATTCGATCATTTCTCGATAAATAAATTGATGATCAAAGAGTTGTACACCACTATTATGGTGCACCATTGTTTTAATCTGTTTTAAGTTCTTGTATGTAATGCAGAATTCAAGTAATGCAAAACCTAAAGAGGTTTTAAATTAAAATAACTATCATATCTCAATTAACAAAATAACTAACTAACTATTACATTTTAATTAACCAAATACTAATTTAAAGTTCAAATTAACTAAAACTAATGCATTAGCTATTTAATAAGTTATAGATCACCAACTTCATCGTGCTTGATCATCAATTCATCATGATTATCATCAATTGGGTTGTTGAATGCAAATTGTTGTTGTAACTTTTGTTTGTCTCGTTGGTCTTCTCTCTCCTCTTTTAGCCTGTTAAAATTCATTTGCTAAATATATTTTGTTGGTCGTTCGTTGATGACTTCTTTCCATCTTATGTTATGTTTTCCACAGTCCATCACAAAGTTGTTTTGAGAAAGATGACTTCTTTCCATCTTATTAATATTCACGAATTTCCAGTTAATTACTCTTTGTTTTTAGTTGTCGATCCATAATCTCTCCCATTTTAAAACCCTTTGATCCTTCTTTTTCGGCTAAATTTCTCGTAATATTTCTTGCATTTTTTCCCTAATTGTTTTTTCTTTTTTAGCATCGTTGACATTTTAGTTCGTATTTGGGTTTGTTAGGGTACCCGTGAAGAAAATAGATTTGGTGAAGAAGTGTACGGTGATCTTTCAGGTACTTCCTGCATATTTTCTAACAAGACTGGATTATATTTAGACAACACTTTTAAGATATTGTGACAACTTTTGTATTGGTAATTTTTTCCGTGTTTACGATGCCAATCCAAACGACAACCTCGTTCATGTAATTTACGAAAAAAAATTTATTAAATATGACAAATATAATAAAATTTTAATTTTTAAAATTTGACATATCGTATAATCGTTCTTACCACATCAGTACTGGTGAACCACTTTTTCAGTTTTGATTGGCTTGCATTACCACAACAACATAAAGGGCTACTTGGGCGTTGATTACAACAAAGTGACCTGATAAACTTATTGCATCACGATTATCGATATTCATTGTTTGTTCTTGATATTTCAGAAATATGTTTTCCCAGATGGTGTTACCTTGTTGTTGTGCACCATTGATATTATCTTGTATAGAAAAAACATAATTCCTGCAAATACGTGTATCTTCGGCTACGATAAATTTTTCACCCCAAATTTTGTTTTTCTTTTGAGATTGAGGTTGACATTAAGATTGAGAAGCCCTATTACAGAAAATTAGAAAATGGTAAAGTGTAGAGACGGTGTGGGTGAAAATGGTGAATTTTGTTTTAGATTAAAAGACATATGAATGAAAGATTAAGAAGTGTAGAGAATGTGTGAATTTAAATATTTAGGTTGAAATCGAATATTAATAGAGGATGAATTTTGGATCGTTGGATGCTAAAACACTGAGCAACGTATATTTCACAAAGCGAACGAAACTATATCATTGGGGACATAAGACTGATCGCATGATCAAGTCTCTACGGAGCTGTCTAGACTTTACCGCTCGGTAGAGATTCTGCCTTGCATGGCAATATGATAAATTTGCCACTTTACCATATGAGTTTGCCATTCATGCACACCTATACTGGCACCAAAACTGCCAAGTTAATATATTTTCCAGGCACCTAAGAACCGGCCTTAGCTCATCATGGATGGAACCAAAGATTGACTAACCCTGTCTTTCTCACCCAAAAATCCTTATTACCGTATAAAGATCTTTGATTTTATCTTATATTTTGTATTTAACTTAATTATATAATATCTAGTATTTAGTCCATTAAAAACTTACTTGCTTATATTTTGTTAGCCCATAAACTTTAAGACCTGGTTCCACCCATGCATGATAACATAGGAGTCATGGTGCGTCCATGTAAATGTGGTTATCTATAATTATCGTGATAGTTATTTGTACTTTAGTACCCAAGTCATGATAAGATTTTTAGTTTAGTATCTAGTTCTATAAAAATTAAGGATTGGTACCTGGACTAATCATTGACTATAAAACTTTAATCTAACTATTTTTTTTATGTATAATTCGTTTTTAATCAATTACATAACTTTTAATAGTTGTCCATAAATTTTCATCTTTTTCTTACAAGATTCGATCTTTATTACTTAACTATTTCGTTCTTTCCTTTGAACCATCCAAATTATTTTCTTCAAAAATTGTATATTTTGTTAATTAAAATAAAAATAATGAAAAAAAATGTGAAGGTCCAAAGCGAATGAGAAATAATTAGTGAAATAGAGATGTGCTCTTGAAAGACAAATAAAAAAGATAGAGACAAGTATATAAAATAGTTAATAAATTAATTAAAATATAATTATATAAAAGAAAGTAAAATTTTAACTTGGTCAAACGGAAGCTTTGACAGTCAATAGCTCTTAATTTTTTGAAAAAATTGATACCAAATTAAGGTTCTGGTCAAAATCTAAAAACCAAAGTACAAAAATAGCTCTTATTAACACCTGTTATTTTTAAAATTATCAATTTTAAAATTTTAATCATGTTCTGCCATGGATCTCATGTAAACGATTCCCTTGTGCAACTAACTATAAATATGACGGATAATTAGACATGATAGCTATATATCTGACTCGAACAGTTCAATCTTTATTTTCCCTTTCTTTCTGATTAATTTGTCTCTAATTAGTTGTTCGTAACAACCATGCTCTCAGTGAACATGATGTTTACCAATAATACCTGGAGCTCTGCAACTGTTTTGTTTGTCATAACATCCTTTGTTGTAAGCTTAACACATTATTGGTATAAATGGAGTCACTCCAAATGCAATGGAACCCTCCCACCTGGTTTTATGGGCTTCCCTCTCATTGGGGAGACCATACAGTTTTTTATCCCCAGCCACGGATTAGACATCCAACCTTTCATCAAGAAGAGATTCTCAAATTATGGAAAGATTTTCAAGACAAGTATATCAGGTGATCGAGTAGTAATATCTTCAGACCAAGAGTTCAATTATCATATAGTCCAGCAAGAACGGAAGAATGTCGAGTTATGGTATATGGGAACTTTTACTGCCTTTTTTGCTGGGCACTTAGCTGGTGCTAATCAATATAGTTAATTTCGGATCTCGGTCTCGTTGCGGCTGGGACCTTGACACCATGATAACGATATCTCGGGGAGATTATCGGTGATATATCGGAAGTCTTAAATCTTATATCCAACTATTTTCAACTATCTTCGAATTTTCAACAAGCATATACCTTAAATATCGGACAAATCTTGGCCGTATCGGCCGAATCTCGGTCATATCGGGCGAATCACGGCCGATATTCACGTTGGAATCTCGGTCAGCGCAATCTCAAGGTATTCTTCCGATACCTTGAAAAGCGGCGATATCTCGGCCGTAACGGCCGAGATTGACTACATTGGTGCTAATACAGCTTATATTCACAAATATATGAAGAGCACTATGACGATTTATGTTGGTTTGGAAAGTGTGAAAGAGAAACTTATCAGTAGATCGGAAGTAATGGCAAACCAAGGTTTACGGTCATGGTCGTCTAAATATTCCGTTGAAGTTAAATCATCCGTTGTTGATGTAAGTATATATAGATCACACACACATATATATAGTTGTAGTGACTCTTCAAAATAATTATTTGTATTTGACAACTGTTGTAGATGATAGCCGGTTTTACATCAAAGGAGTTTTGTAGTTATGATACTAGTTTGCTCGAGGAGAACATGTTTAAGAAGTTCGGTTTCATAGAAGGTATCATGAGCATACCTCAGAACATTCTTTGTACTGTGTTGATATGTCTTGAATCAGTTGTTGGTCGGGATTCTACGGGACCCCCGCCTAAACAGTATACGTAATGTATTATCGCTGGATTCGTTTTCCGTTTTCTAGTCGAATTAGGGTTTATTTCTTTTCCCTATATATATATATATATACATACGTTGTACCTAGAATATGTGTAACTCAGTATTCTGCTCTATAATAAAACTCTGCTTTCTCTGTTGTGGATGTAGCTAACGTAACAGTTAGTGAACCACGTAAATCTCTGTGTCTCGATCTCTATTATTGTTCTCGTTCGATCTCTCGTTACAACATACTGCTTACCATAAATCTATGAAGGTAATTAATCATATACATGGCGATCAGATAAAATCTTATTTAAGCACTTAATCAAAGTATTTTGACTTGTTATTAATATGCATAGAACCAGAAGGCGACTTTGAAATTGCTTAGGGATGTCCTTCACGCAAGAATCATTAATTCACGAAAGAACGATAATAGTACACAGCAAGAACAACAACGTCAACCCATGGATCTTCTTGATCAACTTGTTGATGACATGCAAACACCAGGGCAAGAATTCCTAAAGAGAGAGCTTTATTGTCACCTTATTTTTCTCGGTTCTTCTAGGTAGTTTTGAATCGAATTCTGCTGTTATCACCTTAGCAATGGTATTTTTTACATACCATCCTTTGGTTGTCAAGGAACTAAGAGTAAGTTTCCAAAGTTTCCTCCCTTTTTTGATAAATCATTATATCCACTCTTAATGATGTTAGAAAGCTCTAGTCTTTAGGAAGTTTGCCTGCACTGTTCGTTTTGCTTGTGTGTTGTTCCTTTTTTTCCCGTTTGTGCTCTAGTTTTACATAATCCTCTTTTTTTTTTATTGATAAATTTTATTTGTTTGCGGAAATCGTTTTAGGAAGAATATGAGAGGGTACTCAAAGACAGAGAAAATGCTGATTCTCCACTTACATGGACCGAAATACAAATCAATGACGTTTACACATCAGGTGCACCGTGCAAATGAAAACGAGCAGTTTCTTTATAATTGTATATCAGGTAGGTTGTATGCAGGGATGGGCCTCTGGAACGCGTTTCAGTAGTCTCTATATATAGAGTGATACTCTATCTAGGGTTTGTATCTTATAATTATTCATCGTTGTATTTCTCTGGAACTCATTTTTGAGATCATGTGAAAACCGCAGCCGCTCCTTGGACGTAGCCCAATTTGGGTGAACCAAGTAAATCTTGTGTTCTTGTTTTTCGTTTTCATGTTGTTTTCTTATAGCATTGATCCTAACAACTGGTATCAGATCTAGATTCGTGAAGAATTCTAGGAAGAATCGATGGCAGGAGGAGAAGACGACAGAACGACAGAGAAAGGAGCGTCGACATCATCTGCGATAGGGTTTGCATCTCCAAACACAATTGAAAAATTTGATGGGTCAGATTTCGCGTACTGGAGAATGCAGATTGAAGATTATCTCTATAGGAGAAATTTGCAGCAACCTCTATTGGATTCAAAGAACCCAGATGGGATGTCCGAGGCAGATTGGAAACTCCTGGATCGACAGGTTTTAGGGGTTGTTCGATTAACCCTAGCCAAGTCAGTTGCACACAGTGTTGTGAAAGAAAAGACCACTGCTGGTCTGATGGCGGCCTTGACGAGCATGTATGAAAAACCATCGGCGAACAACAAAGTGCATCTGATGAAGAAGTTGTTCTTGTTGTACATGCCAGAGGGCGCTTCAGTTACAAAGCACTTGAATGAGTTCAGTGAAATCGTGAACGCTCTATCATCTGTCGAGATAGATTTTGATGATGAAATTCGTGCCCTAATCCTTTTTGCTTCTCTACCCGGTAGTTGGGAAGTTGTGAGAACTGTCGTAAGTAATTCCGCCGACAAAGAGAAGCTAAAGTATAATGACATACGCGATCTGATTCTGGGTGAAGAAGTTCGAAGGAAGGATTCTGGTGAGTATTCGAATAATGATGCTGCCTATAACGTCGAGTCAAGAGGCAGACCATCTCAGAAATATCAGTACATGGGAAGATCTAAATCAAGAAGAGGGAGAAGCAGGGGCCAATCTAGAGGTCCACAGGGTTCGACTGGATGCTGGAACTGTGGCTAGATGGGCCACATACAGAAGTGGTGCAAAGAACCTAAGAAGAACGTGAATGAAAGTGCGAATATTGTTACAGAAACTGTGGAAGATGCGTTACTGCTTTCTATTGAAAGTCCCATGGACTCTTGGGTTCTCGACTCAGGAGCCTCTTGGCATACCACTTCCAGCCGAGAACTCTTTGTTAACTATACTGCAGGTAACTGCGGGACTGTCTATTTAGCTTATAATAGACCACTTCAGATAATAGGCATTGGAGAGATCAAGCTTATGCAGGAAAATGGATCAGTCTGGAGAATCAACAAGGTTAGACATGTTCCACAGTTAAAGAAGAATCTGATTTCTATTGGGCACCTTGATGACGAAGGACATGGTGTTTATTTTTGTAGTGGTAAATGGAAGGTGACTAAGGGAGCTATGGTAGTGTCTCGTGGTTACACGATGGGTACTCTTTACATGTATTCAAGTCCGAGAGACTTGTCTATTGTTGGCATGGCAGCAGTAGATACAGTTGGAGTTGCTGAATCTAGTGACACTCTATGGCACCAAAGGCTTGGGCATATGAGTGAGAAGGGCATGAAGATACTTCAGTCAAACGGGAAACTACCATAATTGAAGACCATTTATATTGGTATGTGCGAGAGTTGCATCCTAGGGAAGCAGAAGAAAGTTAGCTTCGCCAAATGCGGTAGATCTCCAAAACCAGAGAGGTTAGAGTTGGTACATACTGATTTGTGGGGACCATCTCCAGTTCCATCACGTGGTGGCTCATTATACCACATCATATTTATTGATGACTCGACCAGAAAGGTATGGATTTATTTTCTGAAAAATAAAAGTGATGGATTTGATATATTTAAGAAGTGGAAGGCTTTGGTAGAAAATGAGACAGGTTTGAAACTGAAGTGCCTAAGATCAGATAATGGAGTTGAGTATATTGATGGTGGGTTCAGAGAGTATTGTGCTACAAATGGAATCAGAATGGAGAAGACCATCCCGAAGACACCACAACAGAATGGCGTAGCTGAGCGGATGAATCGGACCCTAAATAAACGTGCTAGAAGCATGAGGTTGCATGCTGGGTTGCCAAAAGTTTTTTAGGCTGATGCAACCAACACTGCAGCTTATCTGATCAATAGAGGACAATCAGTTCAGTTGAATTTCAAAGTGCCAGAGGAGGTATGGAGTGGTAAAGAGGTAAATCTTTCTTTTTTGAAAGTATTTGGATGTTTGTCATATGTACATGTTTATGCCAATGCTAGAAACAAACTTGATCCCAAGTACAAGAAATATTTTTTTATTGGCTATGGAGATGATGCTTTTGGTTATAGATTTTGGGCAAAATTATCAGAAGGAGGAATATCATCTTCAATGAGAAGGCTATGTACAAGGACAAATCAAATGAAGTTGAAGAACCAAAGACACCAGATGTAAAAGATTCTACTTATGTTGATTTGGATGGGATTTCTAAAATCGGTGTACATGAGAAGGTTTTCCAGAACCAGGAAAACGAAGTGCCTGAGATAGAGCAGGGTAGTCCAGCTTCTCCAAACCTCATTACTCCGGTTCCCACTCTTAAAAGAAGCAGTAGGGTACCCAAGACAGTGGATCGTTATTCACCCTCTCTTCAGCACATCTTTTTGTCAGATGGAGGTGAGCCTGAAAATTATGCTGAAGCTTTGCAAGTTGAGAATTCGAGCAAGTGGGAGTTATCTATGGAAGATTAGATGGATTCTTTGCTCGAGAATGGGACTTGGAAACTAACCGATCTACCATAAGGGAAGAAGGCTTTGCATAAAAAATGGGTGTACAGATTAAAAGAAGAGCATGATGGGAGTACACGTTACAAGACCGGGCTTGTTGTGAAGGGTTTTCAGCAAAAGGAAGGTGTAGATTACATTGATATTTTCTCTCCATTTGTGAAGCTAAATACAATCATATTGGTTTTGGGAATTGTGGATGCAAAGAACTTATATCTCGAGCAGTTAGATGTGAAGACTGCATTCCTTCATGGTGATTTGAAGGAAGACATCTATATGGTGCAACCACAGGGCTTTGTAACAAAGCGAAAGGAGAATCTGGTTTGCAAATTGAATAAAAGCTTGTGTGGTTTGAAACAAGCTCCAAGGCAGTGGTATATAAAGTTTGACAGTTTTATGGGTACCACCGGCTTCGCTAAGTGTGAATCAAATCATTGTTGCTACATAAAGAGGTCTGAAAAAAACTTTTATGATGTTGCTATATGCGGATGATATGCTTATTGCAAGGCCTAGCATTTAGGAGATAAATGATCTAAAGAAGAAACTGTCAAAGCAGTTTGCATTGAAAGATTTGGGAGCTGCAAAGCAAATTCTTGGTATGAGGATCACGAGAGATAGCAATCATGGTACCTTGAAGCTGTCGCATTCAGAATATGTGAACAAGATTCTGAAGAGGTTTAACATGGAGAGTGCCAAACCAGTGAGCACGCCTTTGGGTAGCCATTTTAAGCTAACCAAAGACCAGTCACCTAAGACAGCAGAAGATGAGGCTTATATGAAGAAGATTCTATATGCATCGGCGATTGGGAGTCTTATGTATGCCATGGTTTGCACCAGACCAGATATTACACATGCAGTGGGAGCTGTGAGCAGGTACATGAGTAATCCAGGAAAGCAACATTGGGAGGCAGTCAAGTGGCTACTTCGATATTTGAAAGGTACTGTAGATACATCACTTTGCTTCACAGGTTCTAGTATGAAGTTGCAGGGTTATGTTGATGCTAACTTGGCTGGAGATATTGATAGTAGAACGAATACTACTGGGTATGTGTATACTTTGGGTGGTACTGCTGTGATTTGGGGTTCTAATTTGCAAAAGATAGTAGCCTTGTCTACTACAGAGTCATAATATGTTGCTGCTACTGAGGCGAGCGAAGAGATGATATGGTTACATTGATTCTTGGGTGAATTGGGTATGAAGAAAGGAAATGGAATTTTGCACAATGATAATCAGAGTGTTGTTTTCTTAGCAAATAATCCAGCATACCATTCCAGAACCAAGCACGTAGATATTAAATATCATTTCATTTAATCTTTGATAGAAGATGGTCAGTTGACACTTGAGAAGATTGACGGAGCAAAGAATCCAGCAGACATGTTGACAAAACCAGTGACCCTGGAGAAACTGAAGTTGTGTGCAGCTTCAGTGGGTCTTCGAGCTTGATGACTGGTTAAGAGAGTTGTTGCGGTGATCGGTGTATTTTTTGAAGTTTGTTCAGAGTGGAGTTAGGGCGCGTTGTGATGTGACCAGTCTCCAAGTGGGATATTGTTATGTTTGTGTGGAGCCTGGTAGTGCACGACCCGGTTTTGCATTTGACCCGATCCGACTGGCGGCCCGTTGGGAAATTTGATGGAACTTTTTGAGAGGTTTGTTTATGGAACAAAGGGATGTGCCTCTGGAACTCATTTCAGTAGTCTCTATATATATAGAGATACCCTATCTAGGGTTTGTATCTTGTTATTATTCATCGTTGTATTCCTCTGAAACTCGTTTTTGAGATCATAGTGAAAACCGCAGCCACTCCTTGGACGTATCCCAATTTGGGTGAACCAAGTAAATCTTGTGTTCTTGTTTTTCGTTTTCGTGTTGTTTTCTTATAGCATTGATCCTAACAGTTTAGGTTGTCAATGAAACATTGAGGGTATCCAATCTTTCCCCAGGACTATTTAGGAAGGTCATCAAAGACATCGACGTAAACGGTATATGATTAAAGTGTTCATCTACAACTAAAACAAAAAACACATATGCATTGAAAATTTAGTATAGTTGTGTTATATCTGTGCAGGATATGTCATTCCAGAAGGCTGGACACTTCTTTGTGTTACTTCCTGTGTGCATATGGATCCTGAGATATACGAAAATCCTCTTGTTTTCAATCCATGAAGATAGAATGTAAGTTGACTTCTTATTGGGTCTTTTTATTTATAGTTAAAGAATTTGATGTTGATGAGTTTGGAACGCAATACTAATATCAATTTTTATTAGCTTTTTGGTTTAATCAATTTTTGGATCAGGTACAATATCAGCTTCAGGTAAGATTCCCATCCGTAATCGATGTAGATTTCTTTTCAACTTTGAGTTTGTTGATAGCTAGACCGATTTAAGTTTACTGTTATAGGTTTAATTTTCAACTTTCAACTTTGAATGAATTCGTTTTAGGTTTAATTTTATTATGCAATTAGCTAGACCGATTTAAGTGAAATCATCATCGACCAAATTTTGGTATAAACACATCTGGAGGGTTTGTTTTTTATTTGGAAGGTTACTTTCTGAATTGTTCATAAGTTTGCTGCGTAACATTTTGATTTTTTGCATATTGTAGGTTGACAATGTCATTTGTTAGTTCATTAGTTGTACTTCATTATCTGAATGAATTCTTAGTTCATCCTGTCGATATACCACAACTATCGAGTTTTTGAAGATATTGGTTTGCCAGAAGTGGACTCATTTGTTTCCTTACCATATCAGTTTCTCTTTTAACGACGGAAACAAGCTTCTTCGAGTAGATTCTGATGTGTTACTTAGCTCTTTTGCATCTCTTTGCCACTGTAAAGGTCAGAAGAGCTTTTTCTTCAATTCCCTTTCTTTGTCTTCTAGGTCAAAAAGTTGAATTTTCTTTTGAATGAACAAAATCAAAACTAGGAAAGTTGCATGTAAAAGTAGAAGCAATTAAACTAGGGTTTCTTACTTGATTTACCTTTTTTACTGACTCGTTTGTTCTTAGACGATGATTGTGATGACGATTCCTCAATTGTTTGAACTGAATTCGTTTCTAGGGTTTCATACAGAGAGGAATTTGTTCGATTGAGAGAAGGGAATTTCTAGGGTTGATTAGAGAATGAAATTTGGAGAAATTTCTCTTTAATCTCGGTTGTGATTTTTGTAACTGAAAAAGTAGGAGAGGAGAGGAGAAGAAGAGAAGAATTTTGCCCATTTGTATTGTTGAAAAGCTGTTGGGGGTATAACTGTACTTTCCGTACTTTTAATAATTTGAAAAAAAATTGGATCTGACAGAAACACAGAAATCTTTTGGGCCTAAGAACAAGAAGAAAAAAAAAGGGGCATGAGCCTAAAATTCCCAAAAAAATATTGAAATACGGATGAGTTTTATACTCCCTCTGTCCCCCTATATATAGACGGAATTTATCAATTTTCTTAAAATAATAAATTTTTTAATTTTATAAATATCCATCATTTTTCTTGTTTAACCCTTGATTTCATTCCTAAAATAAGAAACATTAGCTTAGCTAATTCTTGATGATATTCATGCGTAATAAATAAGGATATATGTCAAAAAAGTCATTTTGAAAATTAAGTTCCTCCTATCTAAAGGGACAACCATAATCCAAAACGCTGTCTTTATACAGGGGACGGAGTATTAAAATACTTAATCCTAAGCAATTTTAAACTCATATGATAAAACAAGGCTGTGACAAAATGATGCATAAACTTCTGTCGTGCGACTGAGAAGACTGTCGCTGCGAATTAGAGTTCTGCGAATTACTCCGAGAGGTTTTTTTTACTACTCAAGAAGTGCAATAGCTCTAGGAATAGGTTTACTAGTCTTATTAGGATTAGTTTCTTTTGTTTGTCTATATAAAGAAGTTGTCAGGTCCTTATTTGTTATGTAAATTATTTTGTTCATTTTTTTCTTTACTGTTTTGCAATCGTTCCATCACATAAATATTCAT
>JAJJMC010020972.1:3110527-3149577 GCA_023531435.1 Papaver californicum | reverse complement strand
TGCTGCATGCGATGAACAACTCAAAACAGAATATAGGAAACAACATACCCACAGGCCCACTGATAGACGTTTTCTACTGTATTCCGTTTGACCAGTATGTTTGCATGCCAATCACCCCATTCAGTGTTTTCCTGGAAACAAAAACCAAATGAGAGAAGACAGCGTTTTATAACATTGATAAAGAAATGAAACATTGGAGAACCGCACTAGTGGGTGGTCTTGACAAAATAGTTCAAAATGTTTGAGAGATAAAGCATGTTTTTATAGCTAACCCAATAGGTATGCAATTTGATCAAATGCCATAATCTCTCCACATGAAAGAGAGCTTTGATAATTCATGGAAAGGGTAATTCGAAAGCTGGCATAAATGGTCACAAAGTAACACTCAAATATGGGAAGGATCATAGACAACAGGTAGTACTGGCAAAAAAAAAAACTCCTAGAGTTTGAATTTCATCAGTGCATTTGGTTTGCCTTGCAATTGAGTTAATCTTTTAGCAAGAACAAGCATCACTAAGAGTGATATTCATAAATTAAAAACAAAAATCAAGCAAAGCAAACATATAGAAGTTCCTAACAAACCTGCAGAAGTGCTTGAACTTGACTGTTATTATTCCCCAACTGCACAAGTTTGTTAGCTATACGTGTGATGTGTCCAATATTCCCTATCCTGGGTGGTGATCTTCCTTCGGTAGGACATGTTGGCTGCAAAAGGCAGTTTAAATACAGTTGAGACAGACAATACACTAAAAACATAAACAGGGAGCGGAGAACAGTAAGGATACACAACCTTACGCCACAGTAGTTACGAGAAAGAAAATTCCAAATTGTACGAACCAGAGTATCAATTTACAGATGTATACCTTGTTTTGATCAGTTGCCAGAGTGACACTTTTTTCCGCCTCAAGAATTTTCTCAACAAGTTTACAATCTTGAAGAAGATGCTCAGTGAGTACCGTTTTCTTACCATCCAAGCATGCGAGAATAATAGTCTCCACGTGATGATGAAGAAAGTTGTGGAATGGGTACCTACAGTAATCATGATGTGAAATGAATTTGATAGCTCATCTAAAAAAAGATCCATAAATTTTGTTAGAAGTATGTTCAAAAGCTTAAAAGATGTGAGAACTTACTCAAAAAACAAATCAAGAATACACTTTATGGCTCCTAGAGCAGTCAACTCCCTCTCGGCAGCTTCACTACCAATAAACAACAAGATCGAGATGAACTCCACTATCTGGCAAGGTTTACATACAACTGGTATCAATATATGAGCAACATTGAAAGAGCATTCCAGATGACAACAGTGAACCATAGAATTGTCCGATAAACTATTGCAATTGGTTCAAGATAACAACAGGGGTCTTTTCTTGCACAACATTCCATCAGGTCCTAGTTTGGCTGCTCCCCCTACTGGATCGTGAATGGACTCAGAATACAACGAGTAACATTCTTCCATTAACATTTTATGAAGTACTTAAAGATCAATATTTACTGGTTTATAAGAAAACACACAGTACCAATTGTACAAATGTCAACAAAACTGTGATTTTAATATCAGTGAACCAGTGAATATCTTACAGCATACAACTTGAACACCTCAAAAAAAAAAGGATCATCGGCTAAATCTAATGACCAGTATATGAAAATTAACGAAGAATAAGAGAAATACAAAACACCTTCAGACGATGCTTCCCAAGAGGAGGCTGCAATTTCCCATATGTGGTTGGTAAGACATTATCGCTAGACGAAACATCCAGTAGCTTAAGTAAATCACCTGTGGTCATAAAGACGTGGTTTATAAAAAAAAATGAAGCAGAAACTACAATGCATAATTCTGCAAATTCATCCAGATAACTGGAAAATCTATTGTAAGTTGTTGATCAGGAAGATATTAGATCTCCTGATAGAGAACACATATGCTATTTTCTTTTTAACAACATAAATCAACATCAAAAGTATGTTAGAACCTTCACATCAAAAGTATGTTAGAACCTTCACACCAAAAGTTTCAATCTGATAAGCTTTAGCCTTTATGATAAGCCAAAACTACTTGTTTTACATTCAGTTTTTGCCATATGCATCCAGAGCAAAACTGTGTGTTCCATTCAGCAATTCGAAGGTTGTGATACAAGTTTTCTACTTTCAGTTATGCTCATTGTTACAAGTTCTTTCTAATGAACAAAAATATATATAGATCATAATTTGTGCTACTTGTTTTTCACATAATACACTGCAAATGTTTCAGAAAAATGCTCAAGCCATCGACCATTTCTCACAGTTACATACACATATCCAACATAAGTTAATGTGTGTTTCCTCTACTTAAGCTACATGGTATTGGATTAACTAACGCTTGCTTTCGTGAGATAATGGAAACTATATGACTTCACCGACATAAAATATAACCTTACCAACACTCTCCAACATTCCATCTATTGTTTCTGGATTTGCAGTTATTGATGGACCTTGAGTCAACTGGCCTCTGTATGTATGGTATGGACCCGACGTTAATCTTTTAGGATCCAACAAAGATACGCATACAGATAAAGAGTTAACTAAAACAGATTTAGGTCTTGATGATTCCAGTGCATGACGGAACAAGCTTCCCACAAAGCTACAACAAAAAAAATTGTAACCAAAGGCTTATCAGTAAAAATCAGGAAGAAACTGAAACCACACAGTGTGAACTCTAACGAAGTCTCACATGGGTAAAAATGAAATGATACCTAGGGCTAGAAATTTTTGCCGAAAGCCCAGGAGGAGCATATCGAGTAATAGCACACAGTGTTTCTGCAGCATTGGCGTGCACCTCAGGACAATCCTGTAACAGTTTCACCAACATTTTCTCAGTGCCAAGTTTTCTAACATATAAATAGTTGTAAGACTACAAAAAAAACTAGGTTGCTTACCGACGAGCTGAACTTATCTACAATCATCTCAAGCACATTTGTTTCTTCTAACCACTGCATAGCATCCATATAATTGGTGTACATATGTTCATCAGCACCAATTAGGCGAACTAAAACCTGCTCATCAAAGAAAAATATGCTAATTAGAGCTATTACATAACCTGATATCCCAAAACCAAAAGAACAAAAGAGCGCAAACCACACAGCCTGTGTAAGGCTGCCCGAAATTTTGGGATGTTCTGCGCCTAATGGGTTTTTGAAGGCGTCGATTTTTGGCCGACTAGTTATTATTCAGCTGGGTTTTGATTTCTGATTTAGGCCTATTAATGGATACATTCAGTTTTTACAAAGCTTAAAAACATGAAGTGGGCCCAACCCGAAGTTTTATTACAAAACCTAGGTTTTAACAGTAAAATAAGTTACAAGAGAAAGAGAAACAGAAAAGGGCAGCCACCCTCCTGTTCCCTTTTCTCTTCTTCTCTACGTTCTTTTCTGTGCTCTGTTCTCTGTTTTTTCATCATTAGTGGCTCCTATTATTTTATTTACCTCTTTATCTTTTTCTAACATTACATTTGTATTTATTTATTTATTCCCGGATACTCCCGACTAGTCCCTACAGGCGCCAGGCCCCCCTCAGCAGCCTGGCGCTCGACGAATGAGTTTTGATACACAGAACACAACCAACTATTGCCAGCTAAGACACTAAATAGTGCTTTAAATGGCCAAACTGTGAGCATAAATGATAGGGCTTACATTCATCGAAGGACTCAAAACATTCTCCCTAACCAAAAACTAGACGCACTTGCGAGGGTACAAAACCGGTAGTTAAAAATATGTGTCTAACAGTAATCTTTGCAACCACTAGACTGATGCACAAAGCAATAACCCCTAGAAACAGTTATAAGTGTAATCTTATATTTCAATCCACAAATGAAAAGGACTCATAACATTCTCCCTAACCAAAAAGGAGACGTACTCGCGAGGGTACAAAACAGGTAGTTAAATATATGTCTAACATGAAATTTTTGCAACCACTAGACTGATGCATAAAGCAATAACCCCTAGAAACATTTATAAGTATAATCTTATATTTCAATCCACAAATGAAAATACCTCAAGGAAAGAGGAAATGTAATAGAGAAAGCACTTGCTACAGTGGTAACACGTTATAGTCATCGAATACCAACCTCCATGATGGACGTGATTCCTATAAGATCAACCAGCTGGTGAAAAATTTCCTGATGTGCCTACATGAACAAATAAAAGGAGACCAGAATTAGTTCCATGTCAAAAAAATATGAAAATTATCAAACAGTGTACAAGAGAGTAGACACATAAGCCTTTTGCAAGCATTCAAGTTAGTAGGCAAGTAGAATTGGGTTAGAGCTTCTAACCAATGTCAACTATTCAAATACCACCATGAAACAAAAAAAAAAAGTGTCAACAGATCACAATTGTAAATTATTTTTATGTAACCATTCTCATGAAGATAGTCCTCATCTGGGTTAAACATTCAGACTAACATAGTTTTTGGAGTGGTAGTCTAAGTGGGTCTGGATGATCTAGTTCTTGTGGATACACTTCAACCCAGTTAGTTGCAGCAAGATCCTGCAATTCTTAAGGATACAGAAGTTCATGAAAGTTATGGAGGCATTCTTACTCTAGCAAGAAACAAAGATTTGATAACGAGGAATTTTTTACTGTTCTTTTAGTTATCATTTTGATCAACTCCACCTTTTTTCTTCAAAATATGGAGGGATGCCAAATATGCTACAGCAATGAGGGAAGAAGGGTGTAGCTTGGAAACCTAATAGAGAATAAGTAGTATTTTCCAAGAATGTGTTGGATCTAACGCCATGTGACACGAAAGGCAAACCAAGTGATATCTTTGTAAGCTAGTCATGATAAAACATACAACTCATGGTAAGCATAACTACCTACGTTAACAACATACACTGGAAAGCAATCAAAGGTCACAGCATTTAAAACACAAATCATAAACCTAGATGCAGCATATGTAGAATCTTCTGCCACCTCTGTAATAAGTAACAACAAGATAAAAAAACATTTCCCATTTAGTAACATCCTAGCAGGAAAACTGATACAATCGGGGATAAACCCAAATGACTGCAAATATTGAATTTTGCGGCAGTGAAAAGCCATGAACATGAAATTTGGCATCCAACTATTTGTCATCAGCAGAAAGCAGAAAAGAAATCAAGACATAGGAATAAGATGCCAACTTACTTGGATAAAATTCATAAAGGGAACTGTTTTACGCATCATCAAGGACACAACAACCTAGGGGAAAAGTCCATATAAAAATCATCAGACAGAAATTTCAAATATGAACAATGACCGTATAAGAGAAGTAACAGTTCCTATAACAAGGGAGAGTCTTCTAATACCTTACTGAAGTAGCCAGCCAATAACGTACTGTGAGAGCGGTCTGGCTTCAAGAACGAGAATAGCAAATTCATCAACTACAAAATTAACCAATAGGAAGATGAGTAAGCAGCATTTCCAACAGCCTAGAGGTAATGGAAAAACTAAGAATGAATAGCGATGGGTTGTGATTGTCGTATATCAAATACTTTTACTGAACAAAATAAGCTTCTTACCTCTTCCTCCTCCACCAATGTTTTCAGTATGATATCAACTTCACAAGTAAATATCTCACAAGCAATAAATGGGAATCTACATTACAATGGAATATCACACACAATCAGGAAATGTATTGTGTTAATCCCAACTAAGTTAGCAAGAGCTCAGTACATATACTTGAAAGTCCTTCTCTTCTCAGCATCCTCGGGTGCTTCTTCCACAATGTACCGAAGCAGTTGTTCCACCTGAGGTCTTTCTCGAAGGCTATAAAAAATACAACATAAAAAAAGAAACAAATAAAAGAGAAGGCAGACATAAGACTAACTGTTTGGCAACCACAAGCAGAAGCGCCTCTGCTTCATAAAGAAGTAGAAGTGCTCCAGGTAATTGAAAAGTTAAAAAGGTTGAGATGGTTATAACGTAGATGATAAGCTTAGACATCAGTATGTTGGTAAAGTACAAACTTAATCCTAACCAAAGCTGTTTTTGTCTGCCAGAAAAAGTTGATTTTAACTTCCTAAACACGTCTTAAGGATGATTCCAAGACTTGAGATAGTTCATAACGACCCAGTTAATTCTGAGGGACCATAGCCATATCATTAGAAGTCTACAATAATTAAATTACAAAACATAAGCCTGCCTATCTAAACCAATAAATTCACTCCAGGGGAAGCATATATTGGAACAAACATAATTATATTTCACTTTCCCCTATCAAAATTTGCAATATCTTTAATAAATGCAGACCTAATACTGAAAGTGCAGCTCTTAGGTTGCTAAGCCGCTAAGCACGGAAGAAGAGCTCATAGAAAGCCATCTCCTACTGTAGCGCAGGAGAAATACATGTATTTAGTGTTAATGCAATGTAATTTGGTCAAATTGAGTATCATTCTTTTACCAGAGTGTAATTTCCTGGGTATATGATACCGTGGTAACAGTTAGAAGCCTTACACACTACAAATCATGCTGCTATATATAATCTAAGAATATATTCTCTACTACAAGAAGACCAAGTTGTCTTCCTTTAGGCATCAGAGCAGAACATACAATTAGTTTGATATTTGAATCACAGATTGATCCAGAAATGAGCATGTATTAAATTGTAACTTGTAAGACATGCCACTTCTTAATGACAGTAAGAAACAGAAGAAAAAAAATGTGGAAATCCACAAACCCACATCAACATGTAGCAATATAATATACATGAAAAAAACCATCTGCGAAAAACAGTGTGTGTTGCAATGTATAAAAGTGTACCAGTAAAGACATAAAATACAAGACAAAAAGAGAGAGGAGTTACAAATTGATAAGGCGGCCATTCAGAACTTTGCATTCTTGAATTATTTCATCTTCGTCAAGAAGTTCATCCAATGTAAAGTTATTCTTATCCAATATGGTCTCTACCTGTAATGAGTGAACAAACACGAATACCTTACTGTTACAGAAGTGCGAAAGCTTGCTGCTAAATAACAAATTTAACTGAAAGTTGCTATCATACAAATATTCATTGGACAATATATACCTTGTTGCAATGTCCGTCACTATACTACTAATCACTTAGATCACTTTTCTACTTCTAGGCTTCTAAGTTAGGACTTCTTCTTTTTCAAGTTAACGACAAATTTTAATTCCTTTCGCAATAAAATGTAATGCATGCCCTCAGTATTTAAGTTCCTTTCTTTTTCTAATTCCTTTATAATCAACATAGTTTTGATCCCTCTAAGTAAGAAGATCCAATATTAAAATCACAAATTCCATAGCTCGAAATCATTTGCCACAAAACAGTTAAAAATGTTTTGGGAAAATATTCCTGCTCTTTTCCTATCATCACTTGGATACAATATTCTATTCCAAAGCACTTACTAATTCATCTCCTGGCCAATTAGTTGTCTACTGACTCACTCCTGACTCCTTGTTACCATTCTCATTCTTCACACTCATGTCTTTGCTATTATTGAATTATAACATTAATGAACTAAAAATCTAATTCTCGTATCATTGAAGTAACCTAATCTAATCCCAAATTCTAGACACTAAACTTAAATCAAAACAGTACAACTCACTCAATTAACGAAATTCCTCCATGAAAACAGTTAGAAATTCGGAATTAAACTTACAGGAGAAGCCGTAGACAATCCTGCCATGCGCCAAAACATCTTGACAGACGAAATTGAAAGGAAATCTCCTTCAAGAACGAACCAATCGAATACTCAGATCTGTAAAAACAAAAATCTGAAATACAAGATTCTCAGAAAAACATCTTAAAATTGAAACCGAGATGTATATATTAACAAATCCTCAAATAAGAGATTGAAGTATTTGGCAACACTTATTTGATCTACGGACTAATCGAGGGATTGAATTCAGAGATTAGAGAAGAAACTCTCAGATGAAGAGAGAGAGAAAAACTAGAGCCCTGCAATCGCGGGGACGGTAGAGAGAGAAAGAGAATAATGAAAAAAGAAATATCAAAAGGAATACTTCTTTTATTTGAGAAGGGTAATAACGGTTTTGGAGGGTAAAATAATTAACAGCCAGAATGTGCCTCTCGGAGTCGGATTTTGACGGAGCAAACGATTCATGGATACCGGTTAAAGAGTGTGCCTCCTATTACAAGCTCCAGAAATCAAACGAAATATGCAATGGTGAGATGAGGAACTTAAATATCCTAGTTAATTTTAGGCTTATCCGATTTATTTTAAGTCTATACGGTTTTATTTTCTTATAAGTGAGGGGATAAAAGGTGTCAAAAAATGATAGAACTATTAAATTACTCTTACTAGTTAAAATTACATATTTATCCTTCTCCCTAATATTTTTAATTTATTTATTTCCCTCAACACCAATCAATAACAAAAAAAAATCTTACTCAAATTATTTATTTATTTATTTATTTTTCAAAATTTTGGAAAATTTTTGGGTTCAACAACAATCGTGTAATAAGACACTTATATGATGGCTGATTGTTCTTGATCCATGAAGAACATCAACCAAGAATAGGCATATGTTTTTCATTTTTATGGCTGATTTCTCTTGATGTTTTTTTTCTTCAAATTTTCTGCCCAGAATGAGTGGATAAAGTTCCTCAGTATGTCGATTCTAAAAAAACTCAAATTCAAAAGTTTTTCTGCAAAATAATTTTACCCAGGATTGCTAGATGTAAATGCATTTATCCACCGATCCTAAACTTGACATTTTCTTCCTTGGATAAATGCATTTATATTCACCGATTCTAGACAAACAAATTTGTAAAAAAAACTTTCGAATTTGAGATTTTTTAGACTCGGCACACCAGGGTAACCTTATCTACCAATTCTTGACAAAAAAATTGAAACAAAAGCTGTAGTTTTTGAGTTTTTTTCAACAATCGGACAATATGAATGTCAATATCGACCGACTGTATAGTGTGTTTTTTCGGTTGATACGAGCATCACTATACGCCGATTCCTCATGTTCTTTGTCAATGAAGAACATCACACCAGAATCGGCATACATATGTTATCGTATCCACCGATTCTAGTTTGATGTTCTTAAAGAAAAATAAAAAAAAAATCAACTTTCTTATGTTTTGATTATTCATTAATAACAAGTAATTTCATAACTAAAATAATTAATTCACATCTAACATGATTAATTAACACTAATTAAATATATTAGTCATTAACAAAAAAATTTGGATAAGGGATTTTTTAATTTATTTCATAATGACCCTATTTTAACTTTTAATGGTAGGTCTGAAATAAATCGGGTAGGCCTAAAATTAGTCTGGTTAAATATCCTTTTAAGGCTTTACTTGGTCAAAATTCTTAGCATACATTAATCAAGTTTTAGGCATTACTTTGTTGAGGTCAATGATGAGGAACCATTCTTTTCGAGAATGCACCTTGGCAATGTTAGCCTCATATCTAAAGTAGAAGCCTGATATAGGGGCTCCAATATCAATAGAGGGGCTCCAATAATAAGACGAAATAGGGACATTATGAAGTAAAACTCAAAAACCCTTATCCATAATATTTTCACAATGCCTAAACCACCCCTGGTTAGTTAATCTTAATTACACTAACTGATTAAAAAATTAAGCTAATCATGATTAATTAAACATAATCTTTTACTTAATCAAATGATTTGAATTATTTTATTTTTTTTTGAATTTGTGTTTGGTAGGAAGAAAAACTAGATGAAATTTAAGAAAATTTTGTCGTTTTTTTTTTAAACCCTAGATTTTGATTCAATAAACCATAGTAGCATTGAGCATACCTCTAACTTATACTCTTGATCTCTTTATGGCTCAAATTTGATGAATCATGATTTGAAAGATTGAATTTTTTTTTGTTCAGAGAAATTTACGGTTGGGTTTCATGTCGAACTCAACTGTAACCCTAAGAACACCGAAGAACACCATTTTTGCCCAGATTTACGGTTGGGTTTTCAACCAAACCCAACCGTAAATCAAAGAACAATAATGAACACCATCTTTTTCCCACAGTTACGGTTGGGTTTTCAACCAGACCCAACCGTAAGTAGAACAAAAATGATGAACACCATTTTTTCCCATAGTTACGGTTGGGTTTTCAACCAGAACCCACCGAAAGTAGAAGAAAAATGATGAACACCATTTTTTCCAATAGTTACGGCTGGGTTTCAACCAGAACCCACCAAAAGTAGAAGAAAAATGATAAACACCATTTATAAGGAAAAACCCAACCGTAACACATCCTTTTGAGCATTGATTTTTTTGGTTAAATTTGAGTTTTAAAAATCAAAATTTTGAAATAATTCAATCATTTTTACTAGATTGAAGGTAAATTGAGTGTTTGAAACAAAGAAAAAACGAAAAACACACAAATTAGATAATCAAAATTTGTGTTATCCAGTAGAATTTACGGTTGGGTTTTGGCTTATAACCCAACCGTAACATATTCTGTTAATTTTTGTTCCAATTTCAACACAGAATTACGGTTGGGTTTTACCTTAAAACCCAACCGTAAACAAGTTGTGGTGTTTGTACAAATTATATTACGGTTGGGTTTAGTAACCGGACCCAACCGTAAATGATCCTGTTAACTTTTTTTTGATTTTCAATATACTCCAAATTGGGTTTAAAACACACCTTTTTAACTTATTCATTCAATTGTAATAGATTTAAAGTAGTACATTAAAGGAAAAAACAAAGGAAACGAAATACAATAGATCATTGGATGATTACACTTAAACACTTAAAGATAATGGCGATAATCAAACACACGACTTGTTTCCATAATACGATAGCAATCTAGATGCTTGAACTCCTCCCCATATTTGATTCTATATTGCTCCATAGCCAACACATGCTGAAAAAAACAAATCAATTATAAGTTTGAATTTTTGAAATCTCTTTTTAATTAACGATTTATTAATCGACAAACTTACTCTTTCCACACTGTTCTCGTCGGGATTTGCTTCGAATCTCATTTGCATTTCCAGTTTTAAGTTGTTTATTTGTCGATACAACTTCTCAAACCGTCTCTTGATGGCTCTCCACGTCCTATGATTTACATTCCCCTCTAATGCCGCAAACATTCAAAACACACGTTTCCACCATTCTTTAGTATCTTGATCCTCATGCCAATCTTCTTGTGAAACAACGTTGTTATTGTTGTTATAGAAGGCCCTATCGTAAGCATGCTCTACCATCGTATGCCACGCTCGAACAATTGCAACATCTTCATCATTCGTGTATGTAGTTACCATTTTTAGTGGTTGAAAGGGTATGGTGAGAATAATGAGAAAGTCTAGAATTATAATGAGAATGAAAGGGATAGAGAATAATGAGAAAGTGACAAGGAAAGGTTTCCTTTTATAGGGAAAAAAGAACCAACGGCTAGATTTTTCAAATAAAAAATCCGTTGGAATTGTCCCCTTTAAGGAGTCACAAATTCCGACATTTTGAGAATCCCGTAGAATTTACGGTTGGGTTTTGCCTTGAAACCCAACCGTAATCTAGTTGTGGTGTTTGTAAAATTTATTTACGGTTGGGTTTAGTAATCGAACCCAACCGTAAAATTGAGTTTTTAGTAGGAATTTTAGTTACGGTTGGGTTGAGTCATCGAACCCAACCGTAACTTCTAGTGTTATCATATAGTTACGGTTGGGTTTTGCCTTGAAACCCAACCGTAAGCTAGTTGTGGTGGTTGTACAATTTTTTTTACGGTTGGGTTTAGTAATCAAACCCAACCGTAAAATTGAGTTTTTAGAATGAATTGTAGTTACGGTTGGGTTGAGTCATCGAACCCAATCGTAACTTCTAGTGTTAGTTTTAGTGTTTATTTTATCATATAGTTATGGTTGGGTTTTGCCTTGAAACCCAACCGTAAGCTAGTTGTGGTGTTTGTACAATTTATTTTACGGTTGGGTATAGTAACCGAACCCAACCGTAAATTTGTTTTTTTTAGTATGAATTGTAGTTACGGTTGGGTTGAGTCATGGAAGCCAACCGTAAAAAGGAGTTTTTAAGACAAAATTAGTTATGTTTGGGTTTAGTTCATTTTCTTATCAAATACCAGAGTTGTTAAAAACCTTATTTTTAACATTAAAGGAAGAACTAAGGAAACGAAATACAGTAGATCATTAGATGATTACACTTAAACACTTAAACACTTAATCATAACGACGAAACTCAAGATAAAAACTTTGTTCCAAGATACGATACCAATCCTTATGCGTAAACTCCTTCCCATATTTGATTTTATACTGCGCCCTAGCCATGACATGCTGAAAAAAATAAATCAATTATAAGTTTGATTATTTTAAAACTCTTTTTAACGAACGATTTATTAATTGACACACTTACTCTTTCCACATTGGTTTCGTCGGGAAATGCTTCAACTCTCGTTTTCATTTCCAGTTTTAAGTTTTCCATTTCTTCATACAACGCCCCAAAGCGTCTCTTGATGGTTCTCCACGTCCTCCGATATCCATTCCCCTGTAATGCCACAAACATTTCAAACACACGCTCCCACCAAGAATCGTCCTCCTGACCGTCCATCCAATTTTCAGCTCTAACAACGTTTCTATTGTTGATATAGAAGGCTCTCTCGTAAGCCTGCTCTATCATCGTAAGCCACCCTCGAACAATTGCAACATCTTCATCATTCGTGTATCGAACCATTTTTAATGGTTGAAAGGGTATGGTGAGAATGAGTTGGAAAGTCTAGAATTATAATGAGAATGAAGGGATAGAGAATAATGAGAAAGTGAAAAGGAAAGGTTTCCTTTTATAGGGAAAAAATTCCCAACGGCTAGATTTTAAAATAAAAAATCCGTTGGAATTGTATTTTTTTTGTCACTATTCAGGGATTATTTAGGGTTGGGTTTTGTAATGAAACCCAACCGTAACAAATATGTGGTTTTTGTGAAAATTATATTACGGTTGGGTTTTGGCTTAGAACTCAACCGTAATTTTTAGTGTTAGTTTTAGTCCATACGCTTTTACGGTTGGGTTTTGTAATGAAACCTAACCGTAACAAATATGTGGTTTTACTGTAAATTATATTACGGTTGGGTTTAATAATCAGACCCAACCGTAAACAGAAGTTTTTTAGTGGAAATGTAGTTACGGTTGGGTTGATTCATCGAACCCAACCGTAAATGATCATCTTCATCTCCTATATTCTTCATTTTTATGCATAAATCAGTCTTGTATTTCTTTTATGTTGGTGGGAAAAGTAGAAGAAAGATAAGAGAGTTTTAACCCAAAATTTTGAAAAACCCAAAATGAGTGATTCTAGTGGCAAATTTGTGGAGGGTGAATCCTTGTATGATTGTCAAACTAAATTATACATATCCATTGAGGGAGACCCAACTATGTATGATTATTTGGATGGTAGAGAGGTTTTAAGTGAAAGTTGTGATGCTGAAACTAAACCAAATGGAGAAAGTAGTCGTTAAAGTGAAGATTCAACTTCCAAGAATAGTCAGGTATGCCTCTAACTTAAACTCTTTTTTATTTTTTGCTGATATTTAATGAAATGAGGTACATAATAGTGGTTTTTTTTTGTTACTACGGCATGTTTACGGTTGGGTTTTCTTGAGAAACCCAACCGTAACTGTACATTTGATGGATGAAAAGTACCATTTCACAGTTTTACGGTTGGGTGTTTACCACAAACCCAACCGTAACTAATTACGTGCATGGGTATTTACTACACTTGTTACGGTTGGGTTTGACTCTTTAACCCAACCGTAAAATTGTTTGGCATTTTTTTGTTGTATTACGGTTGGGTCCGTCGCTTCTACGGTTGGGTATGACGCTTTTACGGTTGGGTCTGATGCTTCTAACCCAACTGTAAACTTATTGGTTTTAGTGTTTTGTTGCGTGATGTGATTTTATATAGTGGTAAAAAGAGGTTCGATTCTCGAACTTGTGAAGGTGATGATTTTAGAAAATAATGATTTAAACTAACTCTAGAAAATTCCAGGAGTAAGAAAAAGACTAAATAACCTAACTATGATTTTTGAATAATTTTAAAAATACCAGGAATCAGGAATCAGGTAATTCTAACAACCTATGTGATTAATCAGATAATTCTTTTTAAATTAATTGAAGCCCAAATAATTGCCAAAATTGGTTTTGTTATGCTAACAAACAGAGGTAAATCACAAGCATGGACTATCAAAATTAATTAACTAAGCATAATCCATCAAGCAAAAGCACAACTGTTGAAAGAAAACCGTTTTTACTATTCAAAACTATGCAATTTTAATGATAAAAGAATTATAAATAATTATTAGAGAATAATTAAATCACATAAAATTGAGAAAATTACCTTATCCATCATCCCAGTAAATAGACTTAGCTCATGGTGGAAAAAGATTGCTCAAAAGTTGATTTCATTGCTCAAAAAGTCGATTACAAAGTTGAATAATGGTGCAACAGTCAAACAGCAACGTATATAAACGTCACAGGAACAGGGTTCAACTGTTACAGCAGGTTCAAGCAAGAAAAGAGAGAGAAGAAATGGTAACAGGAGCTGTTTGAATTAGATACAGATATAACTGTTACTTAGTCTTCTTCCTCAGCGATGGTGGTGAAGAACAGCCGATCACCGGGAACAGCAGCAGTAACCGGCCGGCGTCGGAACTTGAACGGAAAAAGGCAAAAATGGTTCTGGAGCTTCGTACCTCAATTCTGAAGATTGTAAACTCTTTATATAGGCCCTGTGAGTCTTCTAGGATGTTCTAATCCCATTATAACTCGGTGATTTGACGAGAAATCGATAGTAATCCAAAACAGGGATGTGTTCCTGTTCCCGTCCAAATTCATGCTTCTCTAGCCCTTATCTTCGGCTTCTAAAGCTTCTAATCGATTATACGAACCTTTAATTAGATTGGGTACCTATCAATTTGTGATGAAATCGCTAAAAAATCTGGATCAAAATTTTGCTGCCGATGAAGCTTTGACTCGATGAAGCTTTGACTCGGTCAACTGACTTTGACCGAGTTGACTGGGCCGAGTTGACCCGCTGAGTTGGTCCGATCCAGCTCATCCCGATCCAAGGGTGCCCCAATCCAAAGTGTGGGTGCCTTGATCCATTTTCCCGGGTGCTTTGAACACTTTTTGAGCCAATTTTTTCCACAAATCTTTATTCTTCTAATGTACCTACAAAAGCATAAAAACACATAATAGACACACAATCGAATACTAACTCACTAGAAATTAAGGTGCAATTTAGACACTAAAATGTGTCTATCATTGCGTAATGCCTTGATCTTTTTTGTTCAGCTCGCGGTTGCACCTCAACCAATGTATGATCAACCTCCTCCAAATGACATTGAAACTAGAGATACTACGGATCACTATTTGAACGACCTGGTAGGTTATAGATAAGTTGTTAATCCCTTTGGACAATATAGCTAATGCCATTTTTTTTCTCCTAACTTTCTGTTCTTGGACCATCTAGACATGGGATAAAAAAGATGATGCAAAGAAGTGGGCTACAGAACATGGGAAACTCATCATGTGTGTGATTGTTTGTAATAACCAACAAAAACACAACCGCTTTCAAATGATTTGTGAGGGTAGTGGACAATACACAAGACATGCGAAAAAGGGTACTAAGTATGTACCAAAGACGAAGATCAAGCGAAAAACTTTCACTAAGAAGACGGGATGTCCTTTCAAGCTTCAATTTCGTACCAACAACGAGAATAAGTGGTTCTTGTCTACAGTTGTATGCAGTCGTCACAACCACCTACCACCAGAGACTTTGTTAACGCATCCTTCTACGGCCCGGATTACCAAGGAAGAAAAGCTCATCGTAGACGATATGACGGATAAGCGTTTGAAACCCAGTGATATAATCGGGCACTTGAAGAAAATAAACTCAAATAATGTGTCTACGTTGGAGACAATCTACAACGCCAAAGCCAAGTTAAAGCGTGAGAAATACGAAGAAAGGGACCCGATCCAACAACTTTTGTACTTGGGGGAGACGAAAAACTACACCATGTTTCACGAAGAAGATGAGAATAAAGAAATTAAGCATATTATATTGGCTCATCCCGAGTTTATAAAGTTAGCACGGTGCTCCCATCAAGTGCTTATGATGGATTGCACGTACAAAACTAACAAGTATGAGCTCCTAGTTTTGAATGTTGTAGGCCAAACTTCTACGAAGTCCCCGTTTAGTGTTGCCTTTTTCTTCTTGAGAAACGAGCTCGAAGAAAGCTATATGTGGGCATTGGAACAAATTAAATTATTCTACATTGAAGGATATACCCCTAAGGTAATTATCACCGACAAAGAACAAGGCTTGATGAATGCCATTGCAAGGGTATTCCCAGATGCTCATCATCTTCTTTGCACGTTCCACTTGTGGAACAATATTCAAACCAAGTGCAAAACGATTATTCGGCCAACAAAGAAAAGCGAGATGGACAGAATTAAAAATTTGCCGGTTTCATAACAAGAAATGGCCAAAGAAAAATTCGAGGAGGACGAAAAGTTGGCGGAACTAAAATGGGCTAGTTTCCAAACTTAATGGGACGCTTTGACATGGTCTATCACCAAGGAAGATTATGAAGAAAATGTTCGTATGTTATGCTTGCATTTGAGTAATTATCCAAAAGTTGTGAACTATTTGATGGACCATTGGTTGAATCCGCACAAAAAGAAGTTTGTAGCGGCGTTCATAGACCAATATAGGCACTTTGACAACCAATCACAAGTACCGTGTAGTCATCTCACAACAGAATGAAGAAGAAGCTTTATAATTGTGATGGTGGGTTTGTTACGGTCTTCGAAGCGATGCACGATTATTTTCTCCGTGACCTTGACAGAGTTAAGGAATCTTTTGAAAAAATCCTTTCTAGAAAACACGTCAGCTATAAAGACGAACCATTGCTCCAAAGTATTTTTTATAAGTTATCACATTGTGCTATTGAGAAGATAATGTACGAAGTAAAGCACTATAGATTGGGCAACTTACACGGAGAAGAAGAGTGTGTTTGTCCTAACATGTCAAGTTTGGAACTTCCCTGCCGGCATATGATGCCCAAGTACGAAGAAGACGGTGTGATCCCAATTCAAGATATTGATCCGTTTTGGCAACAATTGTCTTTCGATGAACCCATCGTCGAGCAAGATTTTGGTGCATCGTTTGCCGACACCCACGTTGGAAAGGCTCTAGCCAAGAAATACGATACATTAAGTAAGGCGCAAAGGCAAATTTGGTTGACGAAGTTGAGTTACTTCGTGTTTCCGCACACAAGGTACCCTGTCAAGGAACCAATTAGAGGGAAGAGAAAAGGTAGGCCTTCTACCAAAGAATCGAGGGCCGTAGGACGCCAAAATCTAGGGAATTGCATGAAGAATCAAAGAAAAGAAACCCTTCTGCATTTGAGCATTTGCAAAAGGAATATGAAGCAGGGATGAGAAGGAGGATGATGCTCAACGAAAAAGAAGTCAAACGGAACAAGGGGGACCAAGTCTAGTAGATATTAAAGGAAAAGGTCCCGCGGTTCCCACTCAAGAAAGTTCAACAATTGAACTTGGTGCCAAGGGAAAAGTTCATTCGCACCCAAACTCAAGAAGAATAAGTATGAAGGAATTAGCAAGAAGAAAAAAAAGAGTTAGTATGAAAGAATTAGCAAGAAGAAAAGAAAAACTTAAAGGCAATATATTAGTGGTTGAAGAGCCACATACGATCCGGATTGCAAGAGGATTGATGCAATTTCCATCTAACTTTTCAAGAATTGAGAATGGCAAAATCGTCCGAACCGAGCACATTATTTATGAAAATTATATGTCATCGTTTTCGGCTTTTTTTCGTCCATACATAAAGGCCACCGACGATGTTGCCGGTGATGGTAATTGTGGATACCATGTATTCATCGAAAAAGTTGGACCATTTAGCGGAGCAGCAGGGTTGGGTATGGATGAAGTAACTTATGTAAAGCATAAGTCAGCGGTTGAACTACGTTCTTACCCGGATTTATACAAGCCAATGATGTGTGCATATAGAGATGAAGAGTCGTTGTTAAACGAGGAGTTCATCGCTCTCGAAAGGCGTTTAATAGGCAACAAGAATTGCACTAGCGAGTATTGGATGAGCATGCCAATATGTGGCCAAATCCTCGCCAACGCTTTCAATTGCGTAATCCATTATATCTCAAATGGATATTGTTTTACATTTGCACCAACAAGATCAACATTTATCGAATAATTGGCTAATAGAAGATGTGTGATTTTGCTGGTGCAGAACTGCCATTTTGTGGGTCTCAAGTTGAAAGAAGCAAGTCCATTACCCCCGTTACAGGATAGATACGACGGTGACATCGCCAAGGGTTGGTGTCACCGGTTCGAGCAAAATTTCGAACTCTGGAAGGCATTAAAACCCTTCCCGACCTTTCAATTCATATCATTTGTTTCTGACTCGAAGTCGGAATGATAATATAATAATATTCACTAAATTTAATATTGGTAGTAACAATATCATATGTATGTTGGAGGAATCATAATATGAATATAGTTTTTTGGAAATGAAAAATTTGTAATATCATATGTGTCACTACAAAATTCACCCAGGTTTACGGTTGGGTTTTCACTGAAAACCCAACCGTAAACCAGTCACTACACAATTATGATAATTTTACGGTTGGGTTTTGAGTGCAAACCCAACCGTAAACCTTCTAGATTTTTTCCCCCCAGTTTTACGGTTGGGTTATGCCTCCAAAACCAACCGTAAACCTGGGTGAATTTTAAACTAGAAGGTTTACAGTTGGGTTCGCACTCAAAACCCAACCGTACATATTCTTGTTAACCTTTTTTTGGAATTTCAATTCACTCAAAATTGGGTTCAAAACACAAAATTTATGTAAACATCAAATTTTTGCCCACATTACAACCCATGAAATCATTAAAGTAACCTGGGATACAATTGAAATTACCACTAACAAACCCAAATGGCATTACAAAAGAACTAATAAATAGGTTTGCGAGTGAGCAAAAAGTCCTTTAGGATGTGATAATGAGGTAGGTATAAAAATAGCCATATTTTCCATCTCCTCCATTCCTGAAGAGATCTCTGTAACACCTCATCTTCGGTTTCACCCCTAAGTCGTAGTTGACCAATAATACGAACTAATGCAATAAATTCTTATACGTATCGGTGTATAGTGTTATATCGACAAATCAACTTGACGTGATCACGGTTATAAGGGTTGTCGGTTTTAGAACAAAAGTTTTCATGGATTGTTTGCCAATAACTCGGACTCGTTATACCACTTTGCCTTCGTTCTTCTCCTCTTTTTGGAAAACATAATACATAGTTGCGGCAAATACATAAATCTTCATCCAAAGAAAAATCTGGATTTTTAAACCCAGGTTGACCCATATTCCACTATGTTAGAGTACTAGTTTTGTTGGAGATGATTGTTGTAAAATAAAGGTTTAATTTTTTAAAAAAATGGATGGGTTGGATATGTACTCAACTATTTCACTTATAAACCTGAAGTGTAACGGCTCTATTTTGAAAAATGGGTCGTACAAGGTTTGAACGACTCTATTTGAAAACCCAAAAAAAAATCAAAAACGACCCAAAACTTTCCTCAAAATAGAATTTACGGTTGGGTTTTGGCTGAAAACTCAACCGTAATATACTTGAAAAATTATGTGTAAAGGTCACATATTTACGGTTGGGTTTTCAGCCACCACCCAACCGTAACCAACCTTTGTAGCTTTGAGTTTTCAGGTCAAATTTGGGTTTCAAAATCAAAAATTTGAACTTATTCAATCATTTTAACTAGATTGAAGGTAAATTGGGTCATTCAAACAAAGAAAAAACGAAAAACAAACAAATTAGAGAATCAAATTTAAAGTTATCCAGTAGAATTTACGGTTGGGTTTTGGCTGAAAACCTAACCGTAAAACTGTTGTATAAAAATGTGACAGTTTTACGGTTGGTTTTTGGATTAAACCCAACCGTAAACCTTCAACAATTTCATTTTGCCAGTTTTACGGTTGGGTTTTTCCTTGAAACCCAACCGTAACACTAATTTTTCTGGGTATTTTTACCTGCTTTTCCCATTGCATGGTTTCCAACTTCAAATAACTGGAAAATAAATTTTAAGTTTATTTTTTATAATTCGAACTTCAAATAAATTATTTTTACGGGCAAGTTAAATTCAAACTTCAAATCCAACCTCACATTAAAGGTACAAGTAATTCACCCACACACAAAAAAACATAGACATAGAGTTAGGGAGAAGGAGGAGGGGTAGGTCGATGACTTTGACGAGCTCTTTTTTTTCTCATAACATTACGATGAGCAGCACCGCCACGAGTACGAGCTCCAGCACGACCGACTCGATTATTAGCACCACGTTGCACATCATGTGTCTCTTCATCCGATGCTTGCGGCTCTCTTCTAGTAGTACTCGCATCTGTAGTCGCGCCTCTTGTAGCAGGTCTACTCCTCTTTAAAGTCCGCTACACATCCTCAACTTCATGATGAATCTCTCTAATCAAAGCTTGGAGTTGGTCAGGCGTCCTCACATCAATTGTGCTTAGGCATGGATTAATAGAGTCCGCCAATGCAATGGCTTTCTTTTTCTATTCACATATGAAAATAAAAGTAGGATGAGTGTTTAGTAATAAATCTTAAAAACATTAATAACAAAAATAATGTACGTACCAAATTGAAATATGCCTTCTTCCAGAAACCATCTTCTGTGTTGTTTTCCATAGTCTCAGGATCATTGTTGATGATAGTTGGATGACCAAAATGGCGATACCAATCCAAGTAATCTTCTGCAGCCTCTTTTGTGCCCGGAGATGGAGTTAACTCTGTTCTTTCGACTTGGTATTTCGGATCATTGCGGTTATTCCAAACCGCGACCGAAGGCGTTGGGTCGTAGTTTAGCACGATGTTTGGGCCTTCGATCATCGACCCATTCACACACAATTAAAATATTTCACGTGTCAATGTTGTTTGGACGTATCCATATTGCCGGAGAGTTCGGCGGGGGTTGGATATCATGTACCAAACGGATGGTACAAAGGGCCGTTGTAGCCTGCCACGTCCGACAATACACGTAAATCCTCAACATTTCCATCACCCTCAATGCTAATCTCACATAAGAATCGAAAATAACATCTTCAACCGTGAAAGCATCAATTTCAGTTCTCATCTTTGCTATGAGCACTTCTTTATATTTTGCCTGGGTCCCGCTGAAGACGAATTTCTTTCCCGTAGGTCCAGTACAATCACCACTCGTTTGAGGAGCCAGTCTGGGAAAGTGATCATATACCCATGCCTATGAAGATAATAAATATTAATATAAGAAAATGAGAAAAAAATAAATTAAAGTTAAACATTGAAATTCAAACAATAAATTACCTGAAGCAGACCGGTATTACCGGAAATTTCAGTTCCCGTAACCCTCGAAGCTTTTCGAAGGTTAAAAAGTAGGTAAGCCAGGGTGGCAGTTCCCCACGATTACTGATGCGTCATCCCGAGATCACCCTGAAACCATTGTAGATAGTGAACGTTGACCCTGTTGCTCGAGTTGTCAGCAAAGAAGATGGTGCCGAGCATATATAGAAGATAAGCTCTGGCTGTTCGAATAGCTCTGGTGTCATCTATGACGACCCCAGCCATTTCCAACTTTGCGGTCCCTCCAAACTTCTCCCTTAGTGAACGCAGCAAAATTTTCTTGCTCATAGCTTGACCTTTCTTCGTTAGCATCCCCGGTTATTTCCACTGACCAATTTAAACTCAGATTCGGCTTCGGTCTTCTCCCATCCTAGTGTATCTTTCACAAGTGTATAAAGATCACTCCATGACATGTTGTTGTCAAAACCCTCAAACATTGATTTACCATCCACCTCCAGGCCAAGAATTGATCGGACATCATCCGGCGTTATAGTCATCTCGCCGAATGGGATATGAAACGTATCGGTTTCAGGCCAATAACGTTCCCTGAAGGCTGCGCAGACGACACTGTCATACTCCCACATCGAATTGGTAATTTCGGAAGCTAACCCGGTACCATTTACGAGAATTTGTACGGCCGTACATTCATCAGTTAAGGGCCAACGTTGATCCCTTTGACGAACCAATTTCTTGATCACCTGTGTATGATCTTACAAAGAATAAAAACAAATTTGTTTTACTTACAAAAGTTAACAAACAAAAATTTATTATTATAAGAGAAGTGATTAGAATAATACCTTGGTCGCAGCAACTTTGGCAGCCCATGAATGGGGATAACCAAATAATATTGCAGATTTGTCTGGGGCCTCACCCCATAGTCCTCCATTCCTCCTCTTAGGCCACAGTTGAGGTTCGGCCTTTTCTTTGCGAATTTCTTTGGCAACCCTTTTCTTTGCCTTTTCTTTTGGAATTTTTTTTACCTTTGCCTTGAGGGACATGTTGTTCTCTGTCCCGCTCTTATTCCTCGTGTTGCTGCTCTTGTGGTGGTTCTCTAATCACAAGAGAACCTCTAGGTGTTGGTAGATTACCCAAGCCTTGGAACACATTATATTCCTCTTGTGCAATTTGAGGAACACTACCAGCACCTACCTCAAAAGATGGATTATGGGTCTTACTCACGCCTCTCTTCTGAACCCCTAAATGCTTTCCATGGCGAGGGGTTGGAGTGTGAGAAATTGGTGTTAAATTGTTACCTCTCTCATTCTTCCTACAACACACAAGCAATACAAGTTAGATAATTTCCAATCAATTCAACTTCAACTAAAAAAAATTGACTACACATGATTATTTACGGTTGGGTTTTTCTCAAAAGCCAACCGTAAAATTTTAGTAGAAAATTTTGTCCCATATTTTACGGTTAGGTTTTAACACAAACCCAACCGTAATTCACATATAGCCTGATGTGCACATCATTTTTACGGTTGGGTTTTTCTTAAAACCCAACCGTAATACCCTAACAAAAATTTTATGTGCGTTATTGTACCAACCGTAAAATTTTAGTAGAAAATTTTGTCCATATGTTACGGTTAGATTTTAACAAAAATCCAACCGTAATTCACATGTAGCCTGATGTGCACATTATTTTAAGAAAAACCCAACAGTATACTCTAACCAAATTTTTATGTGCGCTATTGTTACGGTTGGGTTTTGCTCAAAACCCAACCGTAAATTGTTTTTAAAAAATGGCGCAAATTGTTTACGGTTGGGTTCTATTTTGAAATCCAACCGTAATATCCTTAGCTATTCATCTTCTTCCCTTTGATTTACGGTTGGGTATTGAAAATAACCCAACCGTAATACTCAAGAACATGATATATTACGGTTGGGTTTTCACACGGACCCAACCGTAATATCAACTGTGTCCAACATTTTTAAACCAAAAACACAATCAAACATGCGAATCAATCAATTGCAAGTTCTAAGAATACATGGGTTTTCTTCAATACCTTAGATACACCATTGTTGGACTTTTCGGTGATTGATTTTGCTTTTCACTATCGATTTCTTCTTGAATCTCTTGATTAGGTTGAAAGGAGCAGGGTTGATTGCCAACACTACTACCTTTAACGCCTTTAGTATGATTCTTCATCTCGAATTGTTGAGTTTAATCGACGATGAATTTTGCGAATCGGCGATGAATTTCGATGGATTACGGTTGGGTTTTTCTTTGATTTAGTTTTTAAAAGTTATGAATAATGTTAAAAGTGTTTAGGTTTTAATTGGTATAAGGGTAAAATGGACATTTAACTTTACCCCCTAGGACATCCCTTATCGTAAAATTGGGTCACCTCGCCTTCACTTGGAGCCCCTCTATTGAATTTGGAGCCCCTATATCAGGCTTCCTAAAGTAAGTGATAAACAAATTTAATCTAGGTATAATTGCATTACTGGTGGAAGAAATATTGTGTTGGGTACTTGGTATTGACTTCCACATGCAAGGGAGGTAAGGTTAATTTCTTGTTAGATGACTCTAGCATACTGGAAGAGGAAAGATATATATATATATATATGATGATACAATCCAAAGCCATAGGCTTGCTGCTGCAATAAATGGAGATCGAGAACGAAAAGTAAAAAGTAAAGAGGCAATCGATGTAAAAGGTGTCTTTTGGAGTATAGTTTAATATTTCTCGGAAATTAGATTTGTTCAGTCTTAAATGTATACAAAAACAAAAAAAAATGTGAAATAGCAGATTATGAAAGAAAATACTAAACTTCTGTTGGAAGAGTCCTTCCTTGCTAATCCATTTTGTCTTTGTAGTTTCAAGATCTCTCGCCTGATTTTTGATGGGTATACACCAGTTGAGAAGCAACAAATGTTTCAGAATATTACCTGTAGTACAGCTTCCGCAGAGCATGGGATCACCGAGCTTAACACTTTGTATGTTGACTTCATCAATAATTATGTGAATACAAGAATATATATCCACAAGAAGAAGAATTGGAGGAAGGAAAGCTTCTTGAAATAATGTTGCTTTTTAGGGTTTTAGAAACTAATCATGTTGATAGACACATTTATGTATCTTATTTAATCTTATATTTATACTGCTATTACTCAGTTTTTGTATTAATATTATCATTTTATTGTGTTTGTATGTATTTTTGGAAGAATAAATAATCATGGAAAAATTGACTAAAAAGTATTAAAAGCACCCTCAAAATTTATAAAGGCACCCCATGAAAGTGTTAAAGGCACCCACGAGTTGGCGGAAGGCACCCATCTTTTCTCTCCATTTTAAATTTAATTGGCGGGAATTTTTGTGGCAAGTAAACTGCGTGAACTAGCTAAGTTATATTTGGATATTCTCAAGGGATTAAGACAAGCAAATATTCTTGTCTTAATGAGAGGAATATGTATGAAGGATTGTCACGTAATAGCAACATAATCTTGTGCGATATTTTCTCACGTGAAAATAAAAAAAAAGGCAGAAAGAAAATATTCTCTCGGGTTAATTTGTGGTCATAAAGAATATCTCAGCAAGATTTGGATGTCACATCTCGAGCTTGAGAAGACAACAACGTGAACGAATAATAGTCTTTTGGTTTTCAAACGTAGTAAGAAAACCAGATAAAGAAACAAATATCTCGGTCATATTTGTTCTCGGAAAAAAAAAGAAAATGAAAGAGATTTATTCTCGTTTATTAGATATATTCTCATGTCTTACAGCCTTATCGAGTTTGTTTAAAGTAGAAACAAATATATCACCGAAAGAAAGAAAAATCAGATTGAGATTTGGTTATTATTGTCGCGAGTATTTTGGGTTTAAATGAGAAGGTATTTAAGGGATTTTGGAAGAGATTGATATTGTAGTATAAATAGATAGAGATTAGAAGAGATTGGGGGGGGGGTAGGGGGGGGGGGGGGATGGCGTGAGCCAGAGAAGCTTAGAAATCAATCTAGAAAATTTCAGCCATTATTAGGGTTCTTGAGCTCGAGGAGGAAGAAGAAAAAGAAATAGTGGCTAAAAGTGGAGACTGTCGCTGATTCTGTTATCTATTCTTTCAAAATCAATGGTTTCAACGACAATTTTGCTACATTAAGAGCAACTGTTTCATGTTTTAATACAAAAGAAGATCGTCCTTATCCAGCTGCACCAGAGAATGAACTTATTCACTGCGCGTGAAGTTCCTTGTTTATTCAATAAAAGATTTTAATCTTTTCGCGACTCCTTTGGTCAGTTCTTCTTGTAATTTTATTCTAAAATATTCAATAAAATGGTTTTTTCCCTATCTTCTTCCAATATTTTTGTCATGAGTATCTAGTACCCTCATCTAGAGTAGAGGATAAAGTTATTTTTGATAGCTAATATTTAATGTTTGATTTCTTTGGCATATTTACTCTCTACTAGTGCTATTATTTGTCTAATAATTTTCTCTTCTTATTAAGCTTTATTTTAATTGTCTTGAATAGTTTTAAATTGTTGATCTTTTATAAGCGTAGGAAAATTATACTTTTGCATAACGACTTAAGTCGTAATAGTAATTTAAAAACGTTATACCTTCCGAGGCATGAGATTGGGTTTGAAACTGCCTTGAGTATTTAAGAGAGAGTGTTTAAGATATTAATTTGTTAGTTTTACAAACATCAAAAGTAATAGAATCCAAAACCCTAGACTTTTATTTTCTTGGTTAATTAATTTGTATATTTACTTTATTTATTTAATTTATTTATTAAAAATTATTATTTTTGTCATTAACACAATAATTGGATTAAAATTAGAAATCGCGATTCTGAAATCCATGTGGAACGAACCGTGCTTGCTTACTGTCTCGTCGACAGCCGTGCTCTTGCAGTAAGAATTTAAAACATCATCACATGTGATTCGAATTTATCCCGTGAATTTATGGTTAAGGCGACGAAGATATAGGTTCTTACAAATATATTGGTGTATTGAAATAGGAAATATAAGATTCAAATACATTCAAGAACAACTTATTTGTATAAATATAAGAGATTATTTTACAGGTCCCAAGATTTATAATCAGTCCTCTTTTTGTTGAGAAAAAAATTAAACCATATATTGAAAAAAAAAAAAAGCAGGAAAAACATACAAAAAAAAGGCTCATAAAAAAGAAAGCAAGAACCTAGCAAGAGCCAAGTTCAAACAAGAGAATGTTTATTCTGAGTTTGAAAAGTTTGTTGTGGATAAATATAACGTAATAATGTTCCCTCCAATGGACTCTTATGCACTGATCATATTGTCGTTGCATCTTCTTCTCCTAGTGCTTTTAGCGAAATAAGACTTTGAATAAAAAGTTTCAGCGAAAGAATGTGACTGCTGATGTCATTAACCTTTTTTAAAGTTTCAGCTTTCGAGTTATAACGAAAGAGACTTGTACGATTGAATGATAACAAATGTTCATCATTTTTGGTAATGGCCAATGGATGCAACATTCTAGTGTCTAGAAGGGTGTTTAATCCTAGTACATGTATTACGAAATTTTCCCTCATTGTTCTCATCATACTCTTCGTAGATAAGTTTGGTTGTCGAATGTGATAATGCTACTAAGAGAAAACTCACCTTAGATAAAATATCGTGTTGGTTTCTGTGATCATCTTCGTTATCGAATAGTTTAAGTGATAGTCGGAGACCCTTTAAGTGCATATAATTGGAAAGAATCTTTATGGATAAGCGTTTTCCAAGTTTTACGCACACATTTGACTTCTAAAATTGTATCAAAGGATAAGCCAGAATAAATATCTAATCTAATTTCTTTTGGCAAAGGATTATCATTCTCCATCTTTCTTTTTCTGGGTTATGCAAGTTTTTATCTATTGAGAAAGATCACATATCAATCTGCTTGAGGAGAGTACATATAAATAGCGATTTATTTGGTAAAGATAAATAGGTGATAGCATTTATATATAGGAAATACCATGTACAATACAAATTTTAGATGACGCGGGTGTCCAAATCTTATTCTGTATAGAAGTAGAAAATAAACAAAGTTAACCCTAGTTTCATTCTCGTATTAGGAAATTACAGTCTCAGTTAGAATGGTTAAAGTGTTTGCAGAGACCAATCCACTCAGAACTTGGCAAAGAGATGCTGGTAAACATGAAGCCCACAAATTTGTAGAAAAGTCTTTAAGTATAACAAATGAGATCCAGAGACATTTTTGGAGGTTATGGTTATAATTTATTACCCACAAAATCATCTTCATATTGATATTTAACATAAAAAATATTCATTGTTGAAGCAGAACTCACAAAAGACACAACAATACAAAATTTACAGGACCAGCATACCATTCACTTTAAAAAAATTAAAAAAATTAGTGTTTACACGTATATAAAACTACTAATTAGTATTTACACATAAAACTTTTCAAAATATGTGTTTAACCACATTTTTAGGTGTTATTCTAGTTATCTCTAAGAGTAAGGATATGTTAGTTTTTCCAACCAAACAACATGCCACATTCGCCCTCTTGAAATTATTTATCAATATCTAATTAAAAAACTATTTCAAGGTTTTATTTTATTTTCTTAGTAAATTAGACATATTTAAAATTGATTTAATATTATATACACATAATAAATATGTTAAGATAATATAAATACGCTATCGAGTTTTGGTATGATTTGTTTTACTAATTTTTTTTAATACTTATATATTAACAAATATACTATTAGCTAATATTTTTATGCAAAAAGGAAACTGTAAATCAAAAAATTAAAACTTATATGCAAAACAGAAAAAAAAAATATTATAAAAAATTTATGTGTATACTGAGTTTAATATAATATTGTTCTTCAAAAAAATAAAAGTGGAAATATTCGTAAATATATAAACAAATTAGGTTTTTGTAAAACGTAAAGTTAAAAATTGGTTCAAAATTTTTAAAATGTGGATAAATGTTAGTTTAAAAAAAAAATTGTAACGAGGATTTTAATTTTTTTTTTATATGGGTAAATACTTATTCGCTTTAAAAATTAGATTCAAAAGAAAGTTGCACTTAATCCTTCAATCTTTGACTCAATTTTTCTTATCCATAAGTAACTTTGTTTATTTACAACTTTACACAATTGTGACCAAACCAATATAAACCTCATATCTTTATAAAGAATCACATTTTTAGTGGAAGTATCTCTATAAGCTTATAAAAATGAACTTCAATCTATAGCAGGGTTATCCTCGGGATGATTCTAGTGAGGAACTGCCAAGACTGCACAAGCACAATGCTCTTGACAGTAGCGGCTCACACTTTCTCCTCCAAAATTAAAAAGATTAGGCAAAAATCGGTGGCCCAACAAGAGAAGCTTTGGCTTCACTCTTGAAACTTCATCAACAATCAAAACCTTGGGTTAAAGGTTAGGTGGAACAATAATGGTGAAATAACTTATCTGCATATATACGTAATTCATTATTCCTATAAATTACTATAAAACAATAAGAAAAATGATATTATGAATATAACATATCAATATCCTAATTATTGACTACCTCATGAGACCTGTACAGGCGTTCAAAATATTCAATAAATTATAGTCAATTTTCTTTATATTGCTCATCACTGATGCATCTGACCCTGTCATAAGCTGCACAAATACCATCTCTTTACTGAACCAAACTACCAGGATCAACAACTAAACTACCATCTAGCTAATGGATAATAAACTCAGTATCACAACTAAATTGCACGATGATAAAATTCATAGAAATACATCAAATCATGACCACTCCAAGATTAACACTAAATTGAGTGTAAAGAATAAGAAGATATAATTTGTACATCAAATAAACGCTTCTATAACACAAATTCTAATTGAAAGGCTCGCTTTCTAAAGCATATGCATATTGTTTCCAAGTTTCAGGCTTACTTTTTGAGATAAAAGCTCAATAGTTAACCAAATCTGAGGATGGTATAAAACTTAAAAGTAAGATCCTCTTCAGATCTAATCGAGTCTGAGTTAAACAGATATTTCCCCTCTTATTTTTCTTTTGAAAATTCAAACACAATAAAAACAAAGGGAAATAAAACATGGTTTAACATGAAAGATAAATCCTTTACCGAGACATAAATCCATGTTTATAGCGCCAAACTGTGAACACTAAAGATCTCATGGTCACAATAAAATGTTTGCAATGCATAAATAAACATCAATTGAAGAAGATAAATCTGCAATATGATGGGAATAAAATAAGTTCGGGAATATAAGTGTGAAAACGTAAAGAACACAAGTATTTACATGGTCCGGCTATGTCTACTCCACGGGGGTATTGAGTTTAGGCTTCACAATGATTGAATATGTGTTACAATGAATCTAGCTAAGTCAAATGACTTTCGTATAAGGGAAAAGAAAAGATCACAAGTTCATACAACTTTCTCTCCTGCCTTTTTTTCCGAAACATTTCAACCTCTTATCTCTTGGTGGATCTGGGTATTTATCGAGCTGCGGGTGGGGCCCACTTTCCTCTTAGCTATCCTTCACTTTCCTAAAACTGTAAACATTAAATATTGTGAAATATATCTTATATTCACAATCGATGATCGTTATTCATAAATGAACAATAAGCGAAGAAGATGAATATGTAATGCAATGAGAACAAAGTAAGTGCAAGAATATAAGTGCGTAGAACACAAGTATTTACGTGGTTCGTCTATGCCTACTCCACATGGGTGTTGAGTTTATGTTTTTACTATGATTGAAGAATATGTTGCAATGAATCTAACTAAGTCAAAGTGATTTCCGTCTAAGGTAAAAGAAAAGATTGCAAGTACATATGACTCTCTCTCTCCTACATTCTCTTCCAAAGTGTTCCAACCTCTTATCCTTTGGTGGAATTGGGTATCTAGAGAGCTGCGGATGGGGCCCACATTTATATTAGCTGTCCTCCACTCTCCCACACCTCTTTGTGTGAAGCTTCACTAAAGGCTGAGGTCCGCACAATTTTCTGGAGAGGGTATTCCCCTTGATGCGTGTTCACCTCTTTTCTGGCCACTCAGGATCCTCCACGTAGATTCTATCCATTGCATGTAACGCTGTGTAGGTAGCTTTATCCACGTCAGAAAGATTTTCTCTTTTTCGTGTATTTTCGATGTCAGAGAAGACCATATTTGTCCGTCCATTTTGGATCTGCCTCGTGACAAGATAAAGTAGCTTTGTTTTTGACTATTTGTAACATGTGTGGATGACAATCCCTGGTCCCACTCGGCTTAGATGGAGCCACTTGTGCAACGGTTGTTTTATACCAACATTATAAATGCGCCCAAACAAGAGAGAAGATAATGTTTTTCCCATCCAAAAGGTTTAAAGACCATCGCTCAAGGCCATGTTTGGGAACTACTTAAAAAGTTGCTTCTTCACTTCTAAAAGCAAAAAAATATAAATTAGTTTGGATATGTTATAGGATGTTTGGATCAATGTAGTTAATTTCGGATCTCGGTCTCGTCGCGGCCGGGACTTTGACACCTTGATAACGATATCTCGGGGAGATTATCGGCGAAATATCGGGAGTCCCAAATCTTATATCCAACTATTTTCAACTATCTTCGAATTTTCAACAAACATATACCTTGAATATCGGGAAAATCTCGGCCGTATCGGGCGAATCTCGGCCATATCGGACGAATCTCAGCTGTATCGGCCGATACGACGATATTTGAAGATTTGTCGCGCTCTTGAAGCGATACCTTGAATATCGGCGTTATCGCGGCCGTAACGGCCGATATTGACCACATAGCTTTGGATACACCTTGAGAAGTTATTTTTCGACTTAATTAAGTCATAAATCATAAGCTAGTTTGGTGATACAATTTCAAAATGGAAAACTTTTTTTGTAGCCCAACTTATTATTTTTCTTTATCATAACCCCACCAATAAGATTGTATATGCGAAAAACCCGCAATTAATTATAATGGAAATAGATTACACAAATAACCTTGTAGCTTAATTAAAAAATTAATTATATTTATTTTCTTCAATAAAACATGCTTATTTCTAGCCAACAACTTGGAATTAATTAATTAATATTGTTAATGTGATAATGTCAATCGCTAATAAATCTCCTCAAAAATCTTTTTCCTAATTTTATTTTCTCATTCCTCCTTTCTCTCAGATTATTATTTTTCTCTCTCATATAGGCACACTTCTCTTCTCTACTGTTCGGTTGGTTCAATGTGAAAATAAGATTTTTCTCTTCCTCAATTTTTTTTTTTCCCTCACTCCCTTCTCTCCCGTCCGCCAAGAACGATAGTATAATTTTTAACTATAAGTATTAGTGAAAAAATAAATTTTCATCAGAAATATTATTAAATGGAAAAACTAATTAAGTGAAAAATGAATTTTTCATTCAAAACTCAAGTGAATTTTATTTTCACTAGAAATTATGCATGTTTTAAAACCTTATAGAGTCAAAAACATAAATCATGTGACAATTGAAATTTTCACTAAATATACGAATTACCGAAAATATTATAAGATCATAAAGTTATGGTGAAATGTATTTTTCTCTCAAAACTCAAGTGAAAAATAAATCACATAAAACACGTGTGAAAAGAGAAAATTTCACGTAAAAAAGGCATGCTTCAAAACCTTTTAAGTTCAAAATATAATATTTTTCACTCAAAATCCTAGTGAAAAATGAAATTGTCACATAAAAAGCATGTGAAAAGAGAAAATCTCACATAAAAAATACATGCTTCAAAACCTTTCAAGTTCAAAATAAAAGATTCAAAAACTTTTTTTTATCCATCGTTTTCACACTGTAAAACACCATTTCAGCACGTAAATATTATGTCATCGAAAGTCGTCTGTAGGAGTTGAACCTACATCTCCATGGTTAAAAACCACATGCTCTGCCATTTGAGCTAAGACAACATTTATAAATTCCCTACTTGTTTATGTAAAAAAAAAAAATCAGTAATATTCATACTGCATCAAATAAAATGAGTTCATATTATGTGGCGAACTATTTTTATCGAGTAAACCAATAACTGACCTATAAGAGGTAAAAAGAAAAAGAGTGCATTTGAATTAACACGAATCTAATATCTAGGAAGTAGTAAAAAACGAAGCTAGAGTTGGATACTCATATTCCAAGTGCAAATTTGAACTGCTCAATTCCAATAAAAGAAAGCCTACATATCTTTAAGTGGGGGAAATAAGAATATCAAGCACAACGATTTAAACCTTTGTATACTACATCTCATTTATATAGTAAGATCCCATACACAGAAACCACTAAAAACTTTGAGATCTAACTAACATTTATTTGGTTCAAAAAAGAGAATCAAACCCGACCCATGGAGTAACTGTGAGCATAAGTATCATGAAGAAATATGTGGAGCAAGGCATACCACACCAAGGATACAAAGAGCATATACAAACCTAACCACTCAAAATTGAAATCGCCATTCTCATACCAAAATCATACCAAAACATAATATTGATTGACCTTTCGTATTAAATTTCATCTTTATCTTCTCAACCGATTATTTCTTCATTTATAATTGATCTCAAAGTTTAAAAAACCTAATACGAGGATGAATCAAAACCGTAAAATTGGGATGAGCAAAAACAAACAAATCAGATCTAATATGGTTAGAAATAATAACCAATTTCGAAATTCTTTAAGTTTTTGATATAAATTAAAACCAAAATTATTCAAAACTCATTTAAATCAAAGATGGAAACAAAATAATAAAAAAGAAATACTAAATAAACGATAGTCGTAGAAATTAAATGAGAACTACCTGTATTAATCACTATAGAATTTATGAAGAATGAATGTTTGAGAAGAAAAGTATAATTTACCTGAGCATAATAACAAAAGAAAGCAGTTGAAAACTTTTAATTCATGATGAAGATTAAAAGCAAAGACTAACAATGGAGTCGTGTAGCAAAAGAAAAAAACGGACGAAAAAAAATTAGCAGATGAGAAACTTCCGCCTATAAAAAACGCTCATAATTTATTTACTGTGTAATAATTTTTTTTCAAGTTTTTTTTATTTACACAACGTAATTGATAAAGGTTAATTTGTTCATATATAAATATGAAAATATCCCAACAAATTAAAACAAATATTTTTAATCGTCCATGTTATAGATTGGGTTACATATATAAATAGAAAAGAGAATCAAACTAGAATTTATTAGGTATTTCTATATTTTAAAATGACTCGTAGATATAAAAAAATTAATTCTGTATGAAGTAGATTAGTATTGATTTCTATTTTTATAAAAATAGAAGCACTTCTACCGCTCATAATCATTCTGAAATTGAATTTCCGAATCAATTTTTAACCTTTTTTTCGTTTTTAGAAGTCAAAAAATATCTTTTTAAGTGAGAGAAACAAAATTCTTGGAAGCACTTCTACTTCTGTTTGCCAAACTCCCTATAAATCTTCTGAGGCCCAACACGAACACACAGGAATTGAGATAAAACTCAACACACAGGAGAAACAAACAATTAATCCGACGATTCCATCGTTTCATCTGAAAGAACAGAAAGTATTGGAGGGTACCGGAGTCTTTGATCACCGTGGCAGCAGACCTGTAAGTTTTGTAAACCCTAACCCTAGAAATCTCGTGCCTTTCAAACTTTCATATCTAAAAAGGTTAATTATTAAGCTCTGGGTTGGTATAGTATCTGAGAAAGACCTAGTTTTTCTGTAAATCTATACACAGAGAGAATGTTAGGTGGGTTATATGGGGATTTACCACCCCCTTCTTCAGCTGATGAAGAAAAAAACAGTAACTCTGCTGTGTGGTCGAGTAGTGCAAAATTTGCACCGGCTGCATTACGGAAAACTTCGTCGTCACTTTTTACGCCACCACAATCTGTTATGAGATCACAACAGTCACAGATGAAACCCAAAACTCAAAATTTGCCACAGACCACCAAGTCTGCTGTCAGTTCGGCAGTGATGCCAGATGAGGGAATGAGAATGCCTAAAATAATAAATCAACAACCTGCATTAGTTGGGGTTACCTCGAATGTAATTGAGGAGTATGATCCTGCTAGACCTAATGATTATGAGGAGTATAGGAGAGAGAGAAAGAGAAAGGCTGTGGAAGCTGAAATGAATAAGGAGATTGAGAGAAGACGACAAGAAGAAGAGGAGAGAGAGAGGGAGAGGGAACAAAGAGAAAGGGAAGCTGCAGAGAGAGAAAGGGAAAGGGGTTCTAATGAATCAAGTTCAAGACCAGCGTCATTGAATATATCTGGTGAAGAAGCTTGGAAAAAAAGAGCAGCAATGAGTGGGAATATGGGTGGATCATCTGCACCGAGGTCACCATCTCCGCCATCTAAGGGGGATGGAGGGTTTAGTATTGGGAAGTCAGGGTCTGTTGGGTTAGGTGTTGGAGCAGGTGGGCAAATGACTGCAGCACAAAAAATGATGGCTAAGATGGGATGGAAGCAGGGTCAAGGACTTGGGAAACAGGAGCAAGGGATAACTACTCCTTTGATGGCAAAGAAAACAGATAGACGAGCTGGTGTGATTGTGAATGCTAGTGAACCTAAGTCGGAGAAGAAACCAAAGAGTGTCAACATTAATGGTGCACCTACTCGCGTTCTCTTGCTCCGGAATATGGTAAGCATATATCCTTCTCTAATTTTTCATTATGAAGTACTACTGTCAACAGCATACAAGAATGCATGTCTAGATACATCAGGGTATGAACTATTATCGTTTGGATTTTCACTGATAGTCTGATGCATATTGAGTAAGAGACAAGTCATAATGGTCATACTATACATACGAGTGCTTTCTTGAATATCTGCCCTTTCTTAAAATTAAGCTTCAGTCAACTAATGAAGTGGTGAACGATCATGGTGACTCCATGTTTAGAAATTGAATTTTGTTCTTTGGGCTTTGAACAAGCAATCTTAATTATAAGGATGGCATTGGCATGGAAATTTGTAAAATGCAAATAGGGAATTTCTTGATTAGTTATTGGGTCTACTTTAGGCATTTATGTATTTTAACGCATTTGTTGACCAATTAAGCACACATGGATGTTTTAATATATGCAATGCAATCTACTAATGGTATATGATGCATTATATCAATAATACTCAATTGGTATGCCTTATCTTGAAATAATTCCATTATGTTACATATGATTTCACTGCGCGATACATCAATAAATATAACCTATATGGTGAGGAACATTTTATGATTAATTTCCTATATCTTGTATCACGTCTCATGTGATTGCATAACCTCCGAGGTTTGAATCCGTTTTTCTTTATAAAGATCAGGCAAGTGGGTGGAGGGATTGAACGAAGAAGGAAAAGAAGAAAATAGACTAGTTCTTTTAATCTTGTCATGTATGACCAGTTTTACTCATTTGAATAAGGGTAACCAGAAACCTGTATTTCTTGCACTGCGTGACATGGTTGGTGATATATTTTCTAGGTTACCCTTGTTTAGACCAACTAGGGTGCAATTGATGGGACTGTGTAGTTGAGAGTTGAATCAAATCTGCTTAAACTAAGGACATAGGTTATGAAAGTAAGAAGTATCTAGATACTAGCTAACCACCTTCTATGCACAAATGCTATACTAAGTCTAGAATGTCAAGAGGTTTACCAAGAATAGGTACTGTATCTAGATCCATTAGCTGATCTCTGCTGCATTAGCATTTTGCATGTTATATTAACTAGTTGAGTTCAAAACGAAGTTTCAGGTTGTGTTGTATGCTTGAGATAACTTGATGAATACCTGTGTGTTAGGGCAAACACCCAATTTTTTTATACTCCAGTTAGTACTTTGATGGGCAGTACCCAAGTTAATGCACTATCCTTTCACTTACAAAAGTATATTTATTGACGTAAAGTGAAATTGGAATGGAGCAGTTGTCCTTAAATGTGTCAAATGCTGTTTTGAAAGTTCTGTATTTCCGCGTTAGCCTAGTTATCTCGAAAACCTGTAGCAAGCATATCAAGTTGTAAGTTCTTGCTAGCTTACTATTTCTTTGACAGGTGGGCCCTGGGGAGGTGGATGATGAGCTAGAAGATGAGGTAGCATCAGAGTGCGCAAAGTATGGAACAGTGACTAGGGTCCTGATTTTTGAGATTACAGAGCCAGATTTCCCAGTAGACGAGGCAGTCAGGATATTTGTGCAGTTCGAGAGATCAGAGGAAACTACCAAGGCACTTGTTGATCTTGATGGTCGTTTCTTTGGTGGAAGAGTAGTTCGTGGCACATTCTTTGACGAAGAGAAGTTTGGTAAGAATGAGCTGGCCCCAGTAGCTGGGGAAATTCCAGGTTACACTTGAAAATAAACCTAGAAAGAAGAACAACGTAAGTGATCTTGAGTAGGACTGTTTTGGCATGTCATGCTGTTTTTGCTCAACCCTTGTTGATGTTGGTTAATATAATTTTGCTCCGTTCAGACATCCACAGTGACAACTCCTTTACTCCTGTGGGTATCGAAAGACATGTAGATGATGATAATTTGATGGTTATCTTGATGCAGACCAGCTGATGACTATTCAAAAGCACATTTACTGTTCAAAGACTGCTTAAAATCCTAAAGACAACAATCTTGATGCTACATTGTTGTTCGGGTTATGCAATGCTGTGCAAGACAAGACAAGTCTGTAAGTGTACTTCATTTGCTTTAAAACGATTTTCAGAAAGTCAGCAGAACAGTGTTATTAACTACTATAAGCTCTTTAGCGAGGATGCATTATGTCTACTTATGAACTATCTGGTGTTATAGAATCGTGGTAGACCTTTGGGAATGAACTGTTTCTCACGTTTGTTGTTTCTGTAAGTTCTTCTACTGATCATATAGACCGTTTCCTTGCAACCACCACACATGCAACATATGTAATCATTATATCATGTTGCTCAAACATTATATCTGCTGGATAGTTATGTGAATAAGAAGTTTATGGTCTGGTATTTGTCCCCTACTGCCTGCTCACCATCACTATTTCCACATCATGGTTCACCATTGCCATCACGATTGCTGCAACCTCACCCCAATCAATTTCTTTTCCTCATAATGCTACCTTGTTATTGCTATGTCACCTGTAACTGCCACCTCAGGTTCATTTTTGTGGTATTGAGCTCATAGTCGAATCTCGTGGTTATGAACTTTGTCGCAGTATAGTCTGTTTAGCTTTTTACTTACCCTTGCCTCGAGTATTTTTTGATTCTTCTCACTGGTAGTGTGATCTACTTTGGAAGAGGATACCTTTTCGAATTAATAATTTATTACTGATACAATTGTTACTGTTAAGACAAACAGTGCATTAGGTGGTCAGTAGGTCATTTATTCTTCATGCCAACAGTTGGTTACCGTGTTACCGACAACCTTGGCACAGAGCAGTGCAGTATATTTGTTAAATGGGCACGAGGAGATTGAAACTTTAGTCTTTATCTTATAAAGGCGTGTTTAGATGATTCAAGTTGTGATTTAATCTTCATATGAAGTGTTCCGCCTACATACAGTCTACATCTCGAATGATTATCCATGGCTTTTCCTTTTTGGGATGGTGATACTTTATGTTCTTTTCTCCTGAGCCCCTTTTGCCAATGTGTAGTATTTAAAATGCTTTTGGCAGTGTATAGGCTAGAGAGGGGTATTTTCTGTTGAGAAATGGCAAAGCATAAGCTCTTTAAAGTTACCAAAACCAGCAAGGGTGCAAACTGCAAAGAAAGAAAAAGAAAAATTGAACAGACCATCAACCAGAGGTGCAGGTATCTAAAAATAACCAAACCAACATTCAAATGCACCTGTATGTAACAGTTCGAATGCTTTCCATTCTACAGTAATAAAGCTGTTTACATACATCTCAGTACCCAATCAATTAGTTAATGCTGATTAAGACTGAAGTTGAAACAAAAAAAAAGAAGGGTGATCATTCCTAAATCCTCACTATCTTCATCAAAAAGACGAAAAAAACAACAACTAGAATTGGTTGTCAACATTACACTTGCAAAAGACATTTTAAAGAACAATTCAAAGATTTAACATAAGAAATTAAGAACCGCTAATGAAGACATAATTTGGAATTTCTTATTTCTACCAAAAAGTGAAACTATTCTGAGAAGCTTTTTTACATGACTTAACCAAATAGATGATACCTGGAAGATGTCAGTTGTTCTGAGTACACTAAAGTAGTACGGTGCTTCCGCTAGCTAGTGAAGAGCAGTTATCAGGCTAGAGTAGAAGACTGATGTTGAGGGGATGCTATTGGTGTATTCAAATTTTACGCTAGGGTCTCCTGATGATCTTCATTTTGCTGCTGCTGGTAGTAATACACTTGTTCTAAATTTGATAATGGCTGTTGCATCACCATTGATGGTATCTCTGCAGTATTAGTAGTAGTAGTACCAATAATCTGTCCACTGTTAATACCCATTTCCCAGTTGTTGTTGTTGTAGTAATTAGGCATACCAAAGTAGACAGAGATTGGATGAACACCATTTGGAGAGAAAATCTGGTTATCTGGTGTTTGGTTGTTCAGAGATCCAACTGGTGGTGTTGGCGGCGGTAATAGCGGTGCTGGTGTTGAATGGTGATGATGAGGAGAAGCAGTAGTGGAACATTCACCTGACCCGCCCCCAAAACTACTAGTAGGAGTTGGAGTTCCAC